>JBBMHQ010091796.1:0-10647 GCA_037834295.1 Postelsia palmaeformis | reverse complement strand
AGCAGCGGCAAGCAGCAGCAACAGAGCAGCATAGTAGCAGCAATCCAAAAATGGAAGCTGCTTGGCGCTGGTGCTGGTGCTGCTGGTGCTGACGCTGTTTATCTTCGTTGCTCAAACTGATGCTGTCCTTTGCTGCCGTTTGTTGTGTTGATGCTTGCAGTCGTGGGATAGCAGTGGTGGCACCACGGTCAGCTCTGCCGCCGACACCGTTGCTGGGCTGCCGTTGCTATCCGCAGACTGTTTTGTGTTTTTGTTCTTGTTTTGTGTGCCGCGTAGCCTAACCTCCCCACTTCCCTTCCTTTTTCTGGAGGCGTCGCCTGCAGGATTCGATTCACCTCAGGAAGGGAAGGAAGGGAAGGAAATTCACTTTTTTGAGCGGAAGTGAAGTTTTTTTTTTTACTTCTATCGCAAACACTCTATTCACATGGAAAACAATCGGGTCAAATTAAATAGTGAACTTTTGGACGGAATGATCTGCATTTTTGTGTTGGAGAATTATCATCATTAGTTATTTCAGTAGTATTTTAAGCCGCCCACCGGATAAAAAATGCCCCATACGAGTACTGCGGTTGGTTGTTGTACTACTGACTGTGGTTGGATGTACTTTTAGCAAAAGTTGGGCATTGCGATTGATATAATCACATCTGGACACATGTGGGCAGTTCGACACCTTGGGTGCCCTTCTGAATTTTCAGCATTTTACTATCGAACACAACAAGCACTAATTATGTCAACGGTTCCCCCTTCAAAAACCACTACCTGGTATTTATTATAATTACTACTACTGCTACTACTACTACTGCTACTACTACTACTACTACTACTAAGTAATTGTAGATATCTCACGGAAGATACAATCCGTATTTTATCGTCTGCAGCAGTTCGCTAGTTAGTGTATACCAAGTGGCTCTTGTGTCCCGGGGAGGAAAATCAGGGCATTTATTTGTCATGATGATCTCGGACATGTTTCCCGGGCTGATGTGGGGTATTATACCGCACGACGTGCTGTGGCACGTAACGGCAGGTTACAGGACCTGCTACAATATGTTCTTTATTCCTGCAGAGGTCTCGGGATCTGCCCGAAGTATCTTAGCGGCCAGGCGTCATCCTCCTTTCTTTGCGGTTTGTATACGTATTGTTTTATAAGTGTACAGGGGAATCACTGGTCTATAATGTTGACAAGGTAATACATATAGAAAGGGCCGATCATACAGTTGGTAAAGTAAGCGGAAAAATAGGGCATAATAGACGAGATCTCTATAAATGACGCAAAGCTGTGGGTATCAACTATTTAATAAACTAGTCGAACTCACATCTAACGTGTTTTTATTTTCCAATTTTATGGATTGTGCAGGGATAAAACGACAGTAAGACTCATGCCTTCATACCATTCTGTAGGCAAGAAGAGTAAATATATTAATTGGCCTTCATGTCAGTATATATGTAAACGCTCCATCGATCCCCCCCCTCTCAGTAATAAATAACATAATAATAAGCTTGCCCTACAAGTTGTTTCGTCCTTGTTCACGTCTGTAAACAAACGGTGATACATGCTTTTAGCTATGTGCGGTCTTGCGGGCGCCCCTGCCTTGCCGTCATTCAGCCGCGGATTTCGCCGTCGGTCGAGGGGCTGGCGTGCAGATCGAACTGTATCGGCCGTTTTTTTCCACGTTGGCCCACTTTCGGCGCGGCGCGAGCTCCGTAGTCGAGAGGCACAGACATGGCGAGTGTGGGACTTCGGCGTGAATATATATGGGGTGGTCAGCTGCGGTTCAAGCAAACATAAATGAGCAAGAGCGATCCTTGTCCGGTGTACAAGCTTCTTGAATCTGCTGTACGGTGCATCTAGCTGTGTGCTCGCCTGTAAGGGTCGCTAATGTGATTGCAAAGAGATAGAGCGGTGCTCATACTCAATGCAATGTGTGTATTTAAAGTCGAAGAGAGTTGCCAGACCGGACATCCTCCGGGACGAGTCCGTATACCAGCTTCTACGGGACGCTGATCATGTCGCGAACGGTGGATGACCGCGCCCTTTAAAATACAAGTGGAGGAGAGCCTTGCTCAGACGGAATCTATTCCGACTGCGATGCAGGAAGAGCGTGACCGGCATCAGGAACACACGCTAAAACGCGTGGCATCAAATGAGATGACACCCATATGTTGGCCCCTTCTTTCGCGCACCCACAACTTGAACGTACTGGCTTCACGAAGTTGTGTTCACTTCGCGGTGACGAGAACCCTCGAATTTCAATTATTCAGTTCTCGTGTGACCAGGTGCCATATATAGCGGCTACTCTGTGTGCCCCAGGTTCCGTTAAGAGGGCTGAGCTTAGGTTGCGTGTAAAGTCGAGGAGGAGCACAAACAACGGCCGCCCACGTGGGTGTCCCAACCTCCTTGCGCAGGGGACAGTAAATTTCACAGGGTGTGTTTCACCACATTCATTCGTGTGGCCAGAGCAAGCAAAATATGTTCGACGCGCTGGCAACCGCGGTAAAGGCTGGACGTTCCGGTTAACCAGTCGCCAAATTGCATACGAGCGGATACATCCGCTCACAATGCGTACGGCTGGGAGAGAACAACACTCTACCACTCACGTACGGAAGTCTCGTGGCCGAACGCTTGCTCATGATATAGGATTATACAGCAGCAGTAGTAGAAGCTCCGTCTCGTATTAATAGTAGAGGATAACTCTCTACCTTCATATTCTCTAAGGTTTCCGGATGCTGCATACAGCAGTACTGCACACACTAGATGAGGGCAAGGTGGTCTGAGGTTCGAGCCCCCCTTCACGTCAGCTTATTGTTTCCGTCTCGAATCGGATCAGTCAATATTACGGGGAACCGTAGTTAATGGGAACATTGTTAGTGGGAATAGCGAAATGTATAGGTTAATGTGTTTACCGTAGTTCCTATTCAATATGGGCCCCCGTAATTGAAAACCAGGATGTACTAACAGGAAGTATCGTAAGGAATGAATCAGAACGGGCGCAGGAACAATAACACAAAATTCCGAACGGTGGAATATTTTCATTGGCAACTTATACAACACGCCCACATCGCGTCACACACGAACTTCACACGGAGTTTCACCACCCTGTTCCCGACGCGGGCACGGGTACGTGTACTTAGAAGGCGTGTCCGACCAGCCACCTCTACAACCACCAACACCACCACCACCACCACAATCACCACAGCTACCAACTCGAAACCACCGCACACAACCACAGTTCCCCGTATGAACGTGAGACTTACTTTTCCTGCCCTTTCCCACCATGGCCGGTGTCGGTGTACCCCGCCCACAACCATGGAGGGAGGGCAACATGGTAGCTGTTGTTCATTGTTTATCTACTTTGTCGCGCTGCTTTATGTTGTGAGTACGGAAAGCGAGTACCAATGTGGGTGCTTCTCGTGTAAGACAAATTTGCTCGGAAAACGTATTACGCAACGCTTGATACTATAACGTTGGGCGTCAGCGGAGCAAAATCTCAGTATTAAAGTTACTGCGTTAACTTATTTATGTATCGACTGATGATATAATGTAACTTTGTCATTTTACCGGCGAACGATCGCGTAACATTCTGTCAGAGTGTTACGCTTGAGTCTCGTGCAGTATTGACCCCAGGTATTGACCCCAGTATTGCTGTTGTTGCGGTGTTAGGGTATGCAGCCCATTGCGAGGAACGCAGTATGTTAGTGCGTTGGCGGAGTTCCTGGCGGTGATTGTAACGCAAGTTGAAAGGATAAGGTGTATGGTCAATGGGCGGTTAACAGTTTTTGATATCATGTCAGAGACATCAGCTCGCGGCTGTTAACTCTATGTTATTGTGTCAGCAATATTCTCATTATTCCTACCGTAATACAATATAGGCGGAAAACGTGCATGATGAGCAGTTGATTGCTCAGATAGCACCATGTTAGTGTGTTAGTGCAATTCCTATTCGCTATCATATACACGTTAGAGGGATACTGTACTGCATATGGCCAACCTAAGCTTAACATTACCTTAGACAGTATCGGCCGCAGCAGCGGTCTGTATTTAGCGACGTTATGATGGGGTGTTGACGAAAGTATTGCTACTCTAACACACGCCAAACAGACAACGTACATTTTCGACGAACAACTGGAAGTGTGTTGAGGTGCTAGCTAGTATACAAACAACCTACATCCCCAATCTAGCATCGACAAGGTGTTGCCTGTTACTGTTGTGTTAACCTGTATGTGCGAGTATGCAGAATGCGCTGTGGATGGATAACCTTTTGACGAGATCGATGGGAAAGGTATTGATGGTGTTTCCGATTTCTGAGGCGGTCTTTGCTTGCATCCCTTCTGAATATCCGTGGTAAAAGGGTTCCAACAATGTGGACGTGATCCTGCCGGCGATGCTATATTACTCTCCAGGCAGGGATAAGTTCTAGGCGTCCTCTACTGGGACATCGGCGCCATAATATTTTGCCTATCACGGCTACGTTACGCTTCTTCACGACGCCGTTATACCGCTAACACAGATACAACACCGTATCAGACCTCGGAAAACCCCAATGATTACATTCGCCACACAACGATATAACGAGTTCCGTCCTAACGGATACTCAGTACCATCGTGTTAGGCCCATTTTCATGGTAACACAGTAACGAAATGTTGGGGATATCCCTGCATTTATACTAACATCCTTACATATTACGGAGTATTACGAATCGGCCGGCCGAGACTGTAACGTTGATGACGTGTATGTCAAATTATACGTCATTCGGCCCTATGTCAATCACACGGGGGGTTTGCATAACGTAGCGTTAGTAGTGCTGGCCACAACGTCACGGTATGTTACTGGGTTGTTTGTAATACTGTGTTTAGTGTTATTACGGGGGTCCATAGTTAATAGGACCAAATATTGTTACTAAAAATAGTTAATATATAGGTTTTTGAGTGGACCCCAGGTCCTATTAACTATGGCTCCCCGTAATATTTCTGACCAACACATGTTCACGTTAAGTCAAAGGGTGCTATTACGGAGGAATATAGTTAACAGGACCAAATATTGTTACTATAAAAAGGTAAATATAAAGGTTTTTGTATGGACCGTAGGTCCTATTAACTATATTCCTCCGTAATACGTGTAACGCTCTTTGTAAGGATACCGCAGCCTGAGGGTGTCATATCTAACGCTTCTTAGTCAGCAGTAGTGTGTTATCATGTAGTAAGGATATCTGCGGATACCGATATGGGCATGTTGGGGTGATAACGTGCGTCTGTCGTCGAGTCTGAAGATTGTGTCACATTTCTGCTACAAGCTCATTTCACTTCGTAACATATTGTTATTGTACCAGGGCCGGACGATATCAAGGAGAAACATAACGTCAAGGTGTGTGCACGTCCGTATGGTTTTAGTTGACACTGTGTTACACGGTGCCAAGGTGATCGCCCCTCCAGTGTTTAACACTGCACATAGAGACGTCCCTACGTTAGCCTGCATGGCGTAGATAAGCGTGGTTGGATTAAGTTATTCGATGATGTGTAAATACTCCCAGCAGGCTTTCTCCCACTCCGTGATAGCCTTCCATTGCCGGGTTATGGTCCAAGATTACTTAAGCCTCGCTTCGTCGCCCCTCTTCCGTACGTCGTATTTACAGCAGTTTGGGATAGAATAGACACCTTTTCAACGACATGATATCACACCCATACGTTTTACCTCTTTCGCTTGCTTCTCCATGCCGCATTTTAGTTTCTCTTGGTGTCCTCCTCGCAGTTTTTTACGCATCCCTTCTATGGGCAGACTGTTGTTGCAGATTTCTTTGAAGGAGTCTCGAAGAAGAGTGTGGCTCTCCAACTTTCTGTGTTAAAGTGGCTCGGGCTCTGATGATGACCTTCCGATCTCGGGTAAAAAATCTCGGAGCTCCTGTTGACGGTTGTGTGTAGCTGGGGATAGTGTTAAGGACTTGTTCGGCGCCTGGCGATGCCGCTCGTTCCGTTGACACCAACTCATCCTCTTCCTTAGAACGCTCCCATCCCACTGTGGTATGTTTTTGATTTGTGCCCGCAAACGCTGTTTGCCCACGACAGTGGCCTCCGTAGGTGGCCTGTCCTGACTTTGAGCACGGTGACGGTAAGTCTCGTTGGCAGTGCGCTCAGCAGGCTTGTTGTTACAGCAACTCAGTCACATAGGCATCTCATCCTGGTCCTAATCGTATGCCAACTGTAGTTGGATACTCGGTTAGGTTGTGCTGTTGTGGGTGCTGTCTCAATCGCATCTGTCAGAGCGAAGATCCATCTCGTACAATCAGCAGACGTCGGCCTTCAACTACAGCTCGGCGAAAGCAAAGTGCGGCAGTTGAACGCAACAAGTACGTGAGGTTTCCCCGTCATAAGGATAATGTTCATCCCCTCTTGACCTGGGCTCTAACAAAGGAGAACATATTGTGCCCCTGCCCAACTGCAGCCATGGTGGAGATACAAGCTGAACACGATTTTTCCAGCCTGGCCGACAAGTAGACTCCTCGATGGTACCCGTTGCCGCCGTAAATGCCGTCTCAGTACGGGCAGTCATATGGTGGCCTTCGCGTGTCTTTCAGCTCCTTGCCATCCCTCACCATGCTTCGGTATGCCTCCGACTTGGAACCCGCTCATCGTCCTCCAAGTGGTTATATCCACCGCTGTCCACAATCACCGTGCGCCTGTCGCGGTTCGTAGTGACACTGCTGTCGCCGCTGGTAGCTACCAGTCCCACGCCCACGAAACCCTCATCGAGATCGTACTCAGAGTTGGGGAGCGGGCCTTGTCATCGTCGGTGGGAAAATTGCAGCGCTCAGTACACTAGAGGTGATGAAGCTCCGCCGTTCAGCGACTGGCGTGGTAGCCGCTATACACGAAAGTCGAGGTCGTCGTGAGAGGTGGTACTGCGTATGAAACGTTGTTTCATTGAACCACTGCTTGTCCAGAGGTGCATCTTTGACTCCTTCTTCGCACTTTTGACGATTCCTGTACTTCGTTTTGCCATGGACTCCAGTGGTTGTCTCGGTGGCGTCTTCTTTGTTGTTCTTAATTTTCCACGAGGGGCAGTCGTAGGGACTCTTTATTCAGGCAAGGGCTGCAGGCCGACGTTAACACGGCGATGGCTTCCCGACAGGGTACACAATATTTTTAATGTCATCGATGTTTGATGTAGTCAAGGTATATATCGCATCGTACTGAAAATTTAGTCATAGCTGAACGTGATATCCCAGCACCTTGCGTGTTCGGCGTCGTTTTATTCCGTATTGAAGCCCAGGCGCAAACGTCTTGAGCTCTGCGATCGAAGATGGTGTACCTATCAATATTAGCTCAGCAACGCCGACAATATTCTGGATTAGTAAGTCGTCAGGATCTTGATATCTGTAATAATTGAGGTATGTTTGTAGTGACAAGATCCATTGTCATCCGCTCCCCTGAATGGGATCTTTCATATCTGTCCATCAAGACTTCAATCTACTTGCGTTATCTCTTTTTGACGGGGCATAGCTTCCATCTATTTCCACGGGAGCTTCCACCCACTTTGGTGGACGTCAGGTTATCATCAATTGTAGCGACTCCTTTGCTCCGGCTTAGGGCTGCAGGCATCCCAATAGCCCCCTGCAGAGTCTGACGGAGATCGAGGGCGTATAGCGTAAACCGTGATCGTGTGTATACGTCTATGAAGAAGCCGGTGGAAACAGACTGGAACCCTGTTGGAGTCTTTGGAAGTCAGTCGAAGTCAATGAAGAGTATGTTCAGGTCGATGCGAAAGCCCAAATAAGTATATCTGGAGGGTCCCGAAGGCCCATGAATGACGGTGGAAGTCGGATGACGGTGTGAAAGTATTTCGAGGAAGCTGCCACCAAGTACCATGAGCTTGTATGAAAGTAAAAAGTTCAGCGGTACTCTTTTCGTTCTTCAACGGAAGCGTCCAGCTACTTTCGTTCTCCGATGAAAGCGCTCATCTACTTCGAAATAAGCTTACATCTACCCGAGTCTCCTGTTAAACTATGTTCGAGTACGCGAGCTTTCATAGACGTAGCAAGAGTTTCCAAGCGAGCTCACCCGAACATTATTGCGTTACGCACCCTGTTCTCAGCTATTAGTGCAGAACTATTATCAACTGCCTGCAGGAGCCGCCGGAGGCCGAGATCTCGAACCGCGGAACAAAGCCCTGCACGAATATCTAGGCGTAGGTGTCTGCGGAACAAAACGATCTTGCACGTCAATGGAGTCGATGGAGATCAAAGCTACATAGAAGTTTTGTTGAAGCTCGAAAACGTAGGATAGCGTAGAGCCGGCGGGATATATAATTCGTATTACAGACGTACATCATGGAAGCTCATGAAAGTAGATGACAGTCGGCCTCAGTGTTCGGTGGGAAGCTGGGGAGAGAGTGGAAGTACACTAGGACGAAGCCCGTGGAAGCCAATGGTGGATAAAAGTCTCCGCAACTCTCGAAGATCGGTGAAGGTAGGTATCAGTGTATAAGATCACTTGCAGTGACTGCTTGTCACGCCTCGGGTAAACGACCCTGAGGCATACACTTCGCTTCACATACCATGGTTTGACGTGCATACTGGAATGCTGGTTACGTAAAACCAACCGAATATACGGGTGTTCGAATGTAGCGTCGAACGCGTGGCACCGTCTTTCCTAAAGGCAGATGGATATGTCGATCCCGTCGACCCATTCACCAGTTAGCCAGCATGGTTTCGGTCCCCTGCCAATTGATAGTTTACTATAAGTTCTAATTACGTGAGAAGATTTAAAGCTGTCCATTTTCTTTCGATTTCCATCCCAACTCCCCACGTTTCCATGCACGTGGCTATAATAGTCATATGGTGTGCAGGCCTCGGATTATGTGATCCCGCCCTCATGAATCTTGACTCTAACCGTCGAGAACATTCAACGGTGGACAATGTTTGGAAAGACTGACCCCCCCCCCCTCCCGCCCCTTTTCCTTGGTCTGAGCGTCGGGCCGATACTATCCAGCTTGCATGTGGCGGGGGTGGTTCCAACAGCGGACGAAGTTTTTTAATCGTGTGCCTAAGGAATTGTTGACTGCGCTTGATGCTCAACAAGGGTAGTTTGTTTTCGATAGTTGGTATCAGTATGCGAGACGTGATCGCCTAAGATGCCCACGAAACGTGCCTAACTTCGTGTGGTCTTGTTCGCGCCGAAATGGAGGTTTGTGTTTGGTGTATGGTGTTTGGTACTGAGCCAAGTCGAGTGGCAGACTCACCAAGACTACTGATGGCCCGTGAATGCCTCCTGTGAGACTAAAGCGGAGGTCTACTCGAAGGGGTGTGCAGCGAAGATACTAATACTCTACAGGCTTCATAGGAGGATGTGCATATAGGCGACGCGTCGGCACCCTCCGGGAAAACGTATCGTCCACTGCGGCTGCGGGGGTCTGAGGTAACGAGGCGGCCGGCAAAGAGTGGTGACCAGCCTGTTACGAGTGCGTACAGGTGCGCTGTTGTTCAAGCCCGGCCGTTCGTCTCTTGCCGACTGAGGTCCGGCTTTGCGTAGGTCAGGGAGACCGTTTCCTAATTTTTGTATGTCGGGTTGCGAGTTTTGTGTGCTTGCCACGCCGTAGGATGCACGAGCAAGTACGATATCGCAGATGGCTCGTGAGCCGATAAGGCTGCGGTTGCGCAGGAGGGCCCGGCGGTTTTGAGACTCGATGGAGACCACTCTGTAGGAATATCATTGTTGAGGTGTTCCAGTTCGAATCTTGGTGTCCTGGAGCGCAGCTGGCGTTCGAACCAGCAATACAGCCCCACCGCGCTACAAAGTAAGCAAAAGAAAATTATGTTATAGCAACTAACTGCTTGTGGCGGAGAGATTGGGGACTGAAAATTTAAATCTATCGTAGATTATCCGGATTGCATGACTGCCCCGCGACGACTTGGCCTATACACGAAGATCGTGCATAAAATGAATATTGGCGGCTGCTTTCTTGCGCTGTATCGTCTCGTATCGTCCGTGACATGCAAGTCGTGGCTTATTATCTTGGGGGAAACACAACAGCAATATTTTGAAAGGCGTACGCTAAGCGCGACAAAGAAACCCACGGCTCAGGTACGCCCACAACAGGTAATACCTAAGAACTAAGCATCGGATCTGACGACGTTAAGTCTGCGCTCCAACGTACCTACGAATGGCCCAAAAGTCCAAGGCACACCTGCTATCAGCTACCAGTACTCAACTTCCGTGTCACCCACCTGTGCTACAACAGTTCGGTTGTACCTCTAAATGGCTCGAAAAAACTTTTTTTTCGTTCGGAAATATAAAGGAAAAACTGCGGAAACATTCAGAAAATTTCCTGGTGTATTCGTGAACAGCATACGGCTAAGGGGGTCGGAGTTACACAACCATGAGCACGGTCCGGACAAACGTTTCACAACAAACGTGGGTGGATGCATGTGTATATCCGTTCGTTCTACCCGTGGACATCCAGCACAACCAGTGTGCGTGCCGATTCTTCAATCCTGCTCATAGAGAGATACAACTTCTGCGGCCCCAAAACTACGCCACATCGGAGGTACGAAGTTGCCACTTACGAGTATACAGTAATCTGGTCGCCCCGGTAGACTAGTAGTCAGCTTCAAAGACCATTGGTATTGGTACCCAAGTTCAAATCCCACCGTGGTGAG
>JBBMHQ010091774.1:0-10652 GCA_037834295.1 Postelsia palmaeformis | reverse complement strand
CAGCTTCAATGAGTTCATTTAATGTCCGGCGTAGGCAATTCCAGAGACAGCAATGAGAGTACTATGTAACTGCCTCTCAGCTGCCTTGCCACAAACCCTACGTGAGACGATCAATTCTTTTGTGCGGAGTAAAGGTTCTTTACCTCGAACAAATTATCTAACTAGACAACCAGCTGTCGGTGACCGCCCAAAAAAAAACAAAAAAAAACGGTACCCTGGTTGTTTAGCTAACGTAGTGAGCGGCATGTTTTACAGTGTCGTTGCCAAACGACGCCAACCCCATGAGAGCGGGGACTAAATAATACTGCCGGACGTAACCTCTATTTTGGCAGTGGGTCCGAAAAGTGGTAAAACAACAAAAAACGCACTGAAACCATCACCATTTCCAACCAAGGTTCTCACCCTTACCTGGTACCTGGCACACCATTAATAATAACGCTACGAAAAACATTCCGCACTACAGCAGTGCAGTCATTCCAACTCGTTTGTGGTCAAAATTCTGGCTGTATTTGTGCGAAGTAATTCTACTGCTGCACGTTTAGAGGGAAGGAAGGAGCAGTTGTTGTATCAAGAAGAAAGAGGGAAACAGAGAAAAGAGACAGAATCCGGAATCCAGAATCCAGACTTCCAGACACGCCGGGTCTGTCTACGCACTGCTTACTGCTGCACCGGGAGGTACGTAGTACCTGATACCAGTTACCAAAGCAGTACACACTTTCCCTATCTTACGACAAACATCACGTGATAGACTACTGAAAAAAGGCGGTACGTGCACATATATACTGCTGTAGTCCTGTCCTGAGTATACAAGACACTCACGTAGGAAACTTCGCCGCTTGTGATGCGCGTGGCTGCTTCCGCGCTTCCCCTCGTCCTCCTCCTGTCGGATCTGGCCACCTCTTTCTTTTCGCCCCTCCTCGTCCCTGCGGCCAACACGCTCCCTTTCCTGCCGTTGTTGTTGTTGTTGTTGATGTTTTTTTCGTTGTTGTTGTTGTTGTTGTTGTTGTTGTTGTTGTTGTTGTTGTTGTTGTTGTTGTTGTTGTTGTTGTCGTTGTTGTTGTTGTTGTTGTTGTTGTTATCGCCGACACCAGAGCTCGCCCCCGATTTCCCGCTGCTGCCGTCTCTCGAGCTCATGCTCGAGCTGAGGCTCGAGCTCGTACTGGAGGCCGCTTGCTGTTGGGTTGGCTCCTGGGCACTACTACGTCGCCTCTGCTGTTCTGGCGCCGCCACCGCAGCAGCGGTGGTCGCGGCGCTTCTTCTAGAGATGTATTTTGGTCGATTGCCCGCACCCCCTTCCCTCACCCTCCCTCCTTCCTCACCAGCTCCTCCTTTTGCTGCTGGTGCTGCTGGTGCTGCTCCTGTTGCTGATCCTGCTCCTGTTGCTGATGCTGCACATGGAGGACCTCCTGGCCGCGAGGTCGATGCAGCTTCACCAATTGCTTTTAGGGAATATGGCGGTCCTAAAGCAGCAAGCTGTTTCTCGGCGTTCGTGCGCCATCGCTCCCCCGCACGGGGTCGCCTTGGCTTCTCGGTTGGGCGTGCTCGCTTGCCCTCGCTGGGGAAAGTACAAGATGGCAACGCGCTTTCAGGGGAACTGCGGAGGATAGAGCTGCTGCCGGTTTGGCCATTTGGTGAAGGCTGCGCCTGAGGTGACGAGGCGTCTTTGGTTGCTGCTGCTAGTGTTGCAGATGCCGCCGGTGCTGCTGTCGCGCACGCCGATCTGTCCCAGGGTATTCGGGGCTTGGGTGAAGGCCGTGAGTCGCTTCCGGGCTCTCTGGCGAAAGGTAGCGGTGTTGGGCTCGGTGCTGGCACTACCCTTCTCGGCGTCGGTCGTTGCTGCTGCTGCTGTGTAGGACTTACTGCGTCTGTCGTAGGACTGGTCTCTTCGAGGTTACCTCGTTCATTCTCCGCACTCCGAGTGCGCCATGGCATATGCGGATGCATGGCTTGGTCCTACTCTCCGTTGAAGCAACGCTACCCTGTCCTAGCCTCGTCCCCTCTCGTGCTGTCTGTCTGGTCTCTCGCGAGGCGATTCTCCCCACCTTGGCTCGACAACATCCCCGGTATCAAAACGCCTCAGAATCCAAATAGCGAAGTAAAAACTCCCTCTCGAAACCTTGAAAGTAACGCGTTCCTCTGCCGTACCACCGCCAGAGGTCCACCGGTCCACAGCAAACAGGGAGGAGTAACACCGAAAAAAACACACTGCTGGTGATGAAGATAAGAGTAATCGTGACGTTCGAGAGGGGCTAACAAAAGAGCAGGGGGACATATCGCAGCATCACAGCAGGCACACAAGAACCGACGAAAAAGTCCAGAAAAAAGGGACAGGCAAGAGGAAAGAGGAGGAGCGGCTGTGAAAGAACATCACTCCTGAAGCAAAACCTTCCGCAGCAAATAATTTTAAAGCGCGGCTCTCGGAGCGAGCCAACAAGCCGTGTCATCACAGGCGTCTACACTTTCTCACCCCGTTACTCTCCTTGATCTCCAACGCACACATGTAGGGTTCGGCAGTCCTACAGCTCGTCGGCTCTCATCGAATTATTGTTCCCTTGGAGCTTTCGCGCTTTCCGCGACGGAAGAAGCGAGACGAACAAGAACATGAAAAAAACAAAATGTCATCAGTTGTTCTGGATTCTGAATTCTGAAACGTGCGTTTTTCGTTTTTTCTGTTTTTTTTCCTCGCTCCTTTTTTCGTGTACAACCTTTGTACAACTGGTATTCGGCCACACATTGTACACAAGTACCTGATACACGACACCGACCGGTGTTCGTACGGTACTGCTGTGGTGAATTCTTACATTCGACAAGGCCAATCTTGGCCTTGTATATATCTACCAGACAGAGGTACCAGTAGCACGGCCGAGGGCTCTCCTCGTGGAAGCTATCGTGAAGCTGAGAAACGGGCCGGCGCTCCAGGCGATCTCGTAGCGGTTTTACTGACCTTGTAACGGCTGAAGATTGGACGGAATAACACACAGATGTTCCCAGGCAGCAGGGGGAGGCAAGAGTCGAGACCCCCCTTTTCGCAGGCACTCAATTGAAGTATTTAGTCCTACGACGTATTTTCCAGGGCTGTTCACGGGTCAGGTAAAATCTTGTGGGTCGGATCGGGTGGGGTCGAGTCAGAATGGTTCCACTCGACCCGAAATTGCGGGTCGGGTCAGGTCAAGATGACCCCACCCGACCCGAACACCGCCCCGATCCGACTCCCGAATATTTCGAACACCTCCTGCCCCGACCCGACCGGTGATGATTTGAAGACATCGTGACCCGATCCGATCCGTGATATTCAAAAGGCCCCAGCCCCGACCAGTGACGTTCCGAAAAATTCCTGCCCCGACCCGATCTGACATAATTTGAAGACATGGTGACCCGATCCCTCGGGTCGGGTCGGGTCGAGACCGAGACCCGACCTGTGATATCTCGAAACCCTCCTGCCCTGATCCGACCTGTGATAATTGAAAGATATCGTGACCGGACCCCCGCCTCGGGTCGGGTGAAGAGCCCTGCTATTTTTTGAAGGCTTCGAAATACAATAATGAAGCTATTCCGACCGAGCACACAGCTCACGCGAGTCACAGCGCGAGGCCTGTGCGCTGTGACGCACATCTTAAGGACACACTACGTACTTAAATTAAAATTTTCGCGAGTTTTCAGCAGTTGTTTGTGTGACCCACAACCAGGTACGCACAATTGATCGAAGAGAGGCAAAATGCAATCTCTCAACGCTCGGCGTCGTCGGCAGGAGAGCTGAAACGCCGATGACACTAAAGGAAGCTCTCCTGGCCTACGGCCCCCTAGGAAGCTTCGTTCCAAGTACGCGAATCGTTGCCAAGCAAGAGCACTGTGCCCGTCGGTCGAAGGTCAAGGAGGTACTACTACTGCTACTACTACTAGTGAAGTCGGAGCTGATTCTGGTTGACGAGACCCCCGATGATGGTCACCCCGAAAAGACTGGTTCTACCGGTGGGGGGGCTATACCCCCCTTTCAACATACGTAGTGCCGCGTTTAGGTTACTGAGGGCGAGTGGGTCTGAGCCTCACTCAATTTGGTGGACTTGGAATACTTTGTTCGCGCAGGCAGCATCAGCGCAACAAGACAGTCCCAAGGCGACACGTGCGTATCGCGAATCCGTAAGGCATGATAAAGCTTAACTAAGGCCGCAAGTAAATACAGTAGGATATAGTCACTCTCGGCTGAGTGGGTTCTGCGCGCGGCTGAAAACCAAGGAAGTAGAGGCGACCCCTTTGCCTACCGCAGTACCCGTCAGAGATATAAGAATACAAAAATACCCCCATTCTGGCCGGAAATGCATCCTCCGTTTCGTATTGACTGCAGACATCAGCCAGGCGCAATATTTCCGTCTAGAGTGGTATTGACGGGCGCTCGGATCATCAGTGAAGTATGAACAAGCCCGACGAGATCAGTGGCCTCAACCGGCTACCGACTCTCGTCTACATCGATTAGGTACTTGACTTTTTGGGCAAAGGGCGCTTTTTTTTCTTATATTCGACCTGGGGTAGTCGTCGTTCCACCGAATTACCGCCGTGCACAAAGACACGCTTCTCCTCACGGCGCTTGTGCACATGTACGGGCCTTTACGAGTCGCTCGTCATGCCCGAGGGCACAGGAATGCATCACCTGCCTGTTTCGAGAAAGTATTCAATAAGTTTGCCAAGGGTCTGGAGCGGGTTGCAGCCTCTCTCGAGACGCGTTCTACGATAGAGGTGGCACACTTCCAGAAAATTGTTTCGGAATGAGGGGGTTCCTAAACCCAAAATCGTCGGAAGGCCCATCTCGTTTCGAAAAATGACGTTTTGGTATACTTGGTCCAAGGTATTCTTCATCGGTGAGGTTTTTTTTTTTGCGGAAGTCAGTTTTCGGGTTAGGTATGGACCTCCTTAAGTGAGGAGCCTCAGAAAAGTCAATGTGAACCTTTATCGTAGAACGCCTCTCGACGAAATCGTCGTTAGCGGCTCGGACCCGTCGGCTCACATTGAGACGATAGGTGTTTTTTCACTATGATTGGGCAAGCGTACTCTCAAGATTTCTCCCTCAAAAGGTTTTGTCAGGCGCGACGGTCGCCGGTTGTTATAAGGACTACTCTGGGCTGGGTAATCGATCGATATTTTACCCCAATAGCTCAGTAGGTAACACCTTCACATTTGACGTCGTCCAGGTCACGGGTCCGAAACCCACTTCGAACGTTTCTTTATAGAAACGCTTGCGCGTGCCCACAAAACACATCTCCCTGGTTCCCCAGGTAATGAAACGCAGCGGGTAGGCCAGCGTACGGATGTATGTATCAAGTACGGTTCTGACGCCGCAAAGATCCCGCCGTTCAGAGGGGGGGGAAGTGCTATAAGGATTACCCTGGGCTGGGTAATCGATCGATCCTTTACCCCTATAGCTCAGTAGGTAACACCTTCACACGATTGTCTGGAGCAATACACCTCGTCCACGAACATGCGACCGAACGCGGAAAAAGCGTCGACTTTGATGAACATGTCATTCCTCGCCATCTGAAGCAGCTCATTTCCTTCTGGATGGCCTATCGAACGAGACCGCAAGTTCATGAGCGGTACGTCAGAATGTATCCACCCAATCACCTCCCTCTCCCCAAAGGGTGTCCACTTTTTGTGTTCGGCCTCTATGGAGATCATCGTGCGCTAACTGATCGCCGAGCTTTCCGCCCAGACGGTCTTGCTCTCCCCCGATTTGGGCGCCATCGCAGAAGGTTCTCGCCCGATCCGAGTGCACTGCGATGCTACAGTATAGTCAATGGTTTGGTGCTACGGTTGAGCAGGAGCAGCCCGACGGCTACGTCCAACCCATTGCATACGTCAGCCGCTACACCCGTCAACAGGATCTCGGAGAGGCTCTGAACAATGCTCGACTTTGGACGCAGGCAGCATTGTCTGGGTGGTCGAGCGCCTTTGAGGCCATATTTAGAGCAAAAGAGTCCTCGTGTCTCGGACCGCATGGCGATGGAGAATGTTGGCAAAGCTGAGGACAAATATACGCGAGAATAGAGGTGACTCGATTACCTTACCGCGTACGACTATATATATATATAATTTATATATATATATATACGTATGTATAAACACGCGAGTACTGTAAGAGCAGCGCTGACGATAGCGCCGGTTTCTTGTTGCGCCCCGCGCAATCTGCCGCTGAGCACAACCTCAAACGACCTAGCCAACTTACTCCCGTGACGGCATGGCTACATAAGATGTGTATCTCATCCGGACCTACTGCTTGCGCACCTGCTCTTCGCGGGTTCCCGGCGCCAGCTTGGGTGAGCTGGTGCCCCGGCCCGACAATGTCATTTTGGGTGGCCTCCCTTTTGCTTCCTCCGATTTCCGTGATTTTTGGGCGAACGAGCCACATATGAAGGTATTAACCTTTCAGCCCTTACGAGGAGATTCGTCGCTCGTGCTGTTGCTTTCGGCACTACCGGCGATTACCGTCACGGCCGCAGGACCAGCCTAGGTGCTGCCAACACCGCCTTCACTTATGTTCTGGCCGTGCGCTTGGTGAGCCTCCCGGGCTCCGCAAAACCCTCCACTTCCGCGGTGGACACCACCCAGTAGATTCCTTTGCCAACAAGCCCTGCGCAGATAGCTGACCCCGCCGTGATCGCTGATCCGACCGCGTTCGTCCCTCTGCTCTTCAGCCCTCCAGTCCCTCCACCACCCTCGGCTACCGGTATGCCAGCTTCGGACCACACTTCTACTCGGACAGGTCGGCGAACAGCCGGGGCTGAAGGCGACGCGGAATATGTTGTCAGCTACGGCTTCGGACCTGGTCAGGACCCCTCGTTCGTCGGTTCGAAGAGTCTGCACCTCGCCGCGTGCTCCGCGCCCGTGGCCACCTCTAGCCGTCACTACGGATCCTCCTCGTGCACCAATATCAACCCGGACGGTACCCACTCTGTCCGGCCACGACAAAGGAGTCGAACCTCTGGGAGCTCCGCTTTCGAAACTCCTAACCCCCCACTGGTACTCTCTCCACCGCTACGGCCGACTTGGGTGCCGTCGGTGCTGCTGACAGGTTTTATATTAATGATTCCGCCTCGCACCACGTCACCATCATAATGGTTATTATCGGCCGTCCTCAGGCCGCATCGGACGATCTTTCAACCCGTTTCTTCTCTCACCAGCGCCCCTCCTTTCCAGAGATTCAGGATCGTGCTAGCAAGGGTCGATCCCATAGGTCGCCGACGACGGCATCGTCCTGCTCACCCACAAACCAACCGCGCCTTACCCTCGTCGCTTACAGCGACCAAAGGCATGCACGGCTTTTCTGTTGCGCCACGAGCCTGTTCGCATGTACGTATGTTAGCTTTTGAGCCCTTGGATCATGCAAGCTTGCCACTCAATAGCTTCCTGCCACCTTGGCGCGAGACACACACTACGCACGCTCAAAAAGTTTTGTCGGTGGCTTGGTGAGAGAGTTGTCACTCGGTGGCGGCTTCGCAGCTGTCTGAAGTGCCGAGAACGAAAACCTTTGCGGTTGACATCCCGCTGGCCCTCCACCTCGATGCCCCTGCCTTCGGGACCCGAAATCGCAATCAGCTTCGGCTGTTTCGAACCCCTAACCGTCACGCCCTGGAGTGACACCTAGATCTTGCTCTTCACTGACCGTTTCAGCAGTCGCACAGATGTGTTTGCTGTCACTGCTGCCGGGTTTACGGATTGAAGGCAAGGCCAAAGCTCTTATCAGCCGGTGTACTCCCCTTTGGGGAGGCCCGCACGCCATGCTCTCGAATAATGACCTTCAGTTCTGCGCAAAGCCTTCGCACTTGGTCTCCAAGATTCTTGGCGTTCGAGAAATCCCCACCAGCTCCTTCTTACCACCCTAACGGCAACGCTGGTGTGGAACGCGTGGGTCAAACAATGGCGCAAATGCTGGCTCTGAGCGTTAATGAGCACCAGGGTGACCGGGATGCGCAAACCTCCCCGCGTAGAATTTCCCCACAACAATTCGGTCAGCGCGGCCGCCGGCTTATCTCCCACGAGCCCGGCATCGGCTGACTTCAGCGTCTCCCTTGTTAGAGATACACCATCGCTAAACGACTGAGTCTGGTTAGACTAATCGCTGTTGAGCCTGGGCCTCAGATTTACCCAAGGGGTGCGATCCCTAGCATTGCCCCGTGCAGGCGGAAATAGGGATCTTCTCGTCTAGCCGGGAAATGTGTACGTGGTGCCATGGCTTTCGGGCGTGTACTACCGTAATTTCCACCAAACAGGAAATATTGTCTTAGAAGGAGACTGGAACAACTCGAACCCCAGATTATGCTGCTATCAGAAGTGCTCCTCTGTCAGAGGTGCGTCATAAGCACTGAGCTAGCTAGAAGTAGTCAGCGCTGACTGATATTTCAGTGGGTAGGGTGCGTCTCTAGCGTTGTCTTCACATTACACTTTTTTCTATGCTCGTAGTACTCGTACCCAATTGTATTCAGGTACACCCAAGGTTTGCGCTGACTCTTCTTCTACTACTGCAGTGTGAGTTGCCTTCTTCATATCATCTACCAAACAAGTTAAGCAATTCATTAATTTACTTGTAACCCTGTACGTTTCCATAAACAACGCTAGAAAACGAATATTGCAGCTTCACACAAGGGTATACAAAACTTCGATACCCCACCCCTTTTTTTGAGTCTCAGACGAAGGGGAATACTAAAATCAAGAAAAGAAGCTGAAAACACGTTTTGTTGCATTTCTGACAAAAAAAAACAACCCGCTAGTTTGTTTCCAATCCCGACGTCGTGGCGAGTGTAGCTGGCTTCGTTTTCTCTTTTTTTCGTGTAACCCTGCTTCACAGGCATTTTTAGCCGCGGTTCAATGTGTGTTGCCTTCACGTTAAACCGTTATTTCTACCCAACTACACTAGTACACCCAGTGTCCGTCCTAATCCTTTATCCTGGAGAGATATAACCAATTACCAGGCATGTGTTTACGGACTGCGATACTAGAGGATGGCCAAAAACGAGAACAATCGCCAATGAATGGGTAAAGCAAGTGGGACGCCGACGTACCAGGGACGAAACCGAAATAACACAAGCCTGGCCAGAGAACAAGAACAAAAATACAGTAAAAAACAAACAAAAATCATTTTGAATTGAAACGGAATACAGGTGGCGCAAAGAGGTCACAAGTGCTGCTACGAGCAGAAAAACGTACATGCTCAATAATAATACCATAGGTAGATAACTGCTGCACGCATGGAGCACCACGGAGGAGAGGGAGATACCGGCAGAAGGACCACGGGGGGGGCGAAACAAGCTTAGAGAGAAACATGGCAGAAATCAAGAAAGGAGACAGGAGAGAGAAGAGAGAGAGTCGCGCTTAAGGCCGTCTCCTTCCCACTCTCGTCAATAGCGGTGTCAAGTATCAATACTGCCGCTGTCGTAGTGAAGCAATGTCTTGAATTAGTGTATCTAACATTATGAATTAACGAATTGTTTGTCGTTTTTATACCGTTCTTTCTATGCCCAACAACGTGCAGTACTGTCCAATTTTCGCGTTGACTCTTCATCTTACTGTATTTAACGTATTGAAAAACGAACTGTTTGTCGTTTTCTTACCGATCTTTCTGTACCCAACAGCATGCAGGTCTACCCAGTTTTCGCGGTGACTGTAGTGTGTCTCAGTCTTCACAATTCACCGTATATTCATGTACGAAGTACTTAATGGCACTCAGCGCATGCAGTGTCCGCGCTGAATGTTCATCTATTTGATAGGGTGTGTTGTTTTGACATTAATCCGACTTTTCTGTGTACACCCTAACGGTATTTAGCACATCATTTTTTAGCGCTGATTCTTCAGCTAGTGTGTGCTGTCTCCACAGTAAGGCCTTATCCCTACAGCCAGCGGCATTCAGCGCACCCAATGTCCACGCTGAATCTTCGTTGTAGAGAGATATAAGGTCATTCTACGGTCACAAGCCACGAGATAGAAAAAAACATACAAGGTACATCGCAACTGAGACGAGGTGAGCGAGCGAAACGCCAAACGTACGTGCTAGGCAGCAAATATCACAACAAAACCAAGGCAGACGAGAACACTGAGACAAGGTGGATACGTAATATTAGGCTTGATGCCAGCATGAGTAGATCAATCCCTACCCGCCTTGCACAACAATGTGACACGCGCCTCCACTCTGAGGGCATGTCAAGCAACGTAAATCTCGAAGCGCCTTCACGTTAAGTGTACGTGATCAGCACAGTAAGAAATTCTGCAAAGTCCGCACAACGCAGTGAGAAACGGACATTGAAGACGTCCCAGCCTTCTTCTAGGATACCTCTCCTGGTCACTGTACGAATAACTTTATTTAAAACTCTCTTGGTTTGCCACAACATACAAAACTGCGCATGGCCGACAGGAACAGCGCATTCATGCGCAACAGGAGCCTGGTTATACTGCCTGTGATGTTGGATCGTTCCAGCAATTACGGTTTCATATGTTGTAGAGGATTTCCACAATATTCGCATGCGTCATGATGAGTTATTTCCCGGAGGATGGGCACCGAGGCACTCTCTCCTCTGTCTCTCCTGCTCCTGCTGTGCTCTAATACAACGAGTATAAATAACATCTTCAGACCGCTGGGCGGTCAGGCATCCGGGCTTGGGGCATACGAACAC
>JBBMHQ010091763.1:0-10653 GCA_037834295.1 Postelsia palmaeformis | reverse complement strand
CCTCTGTTGTTGGGGCATTTCGTTGTGGTCTAGTCGATCGGTGAAAGCATTTGGCTTGTCAAAAAAGTAATTGTTTTTAGCTCCCAGGATATAAGAGGTCATAATCTCACCACATCATTCATAAATGCCCTCAGATTCTACTGTTTCTACTCTCTAAGACGGCTGCTCATCGATCACACTAACTGCTGCTGCTGTAGTGTTGATGCGGTCGATATTCCAGCCAACGCGATCGGCGTTTGGAACCCCCTTTTGTGCTCCGCGGCCTTGCAATCCGTTTTGCTGCTTCTGCCGGGTCGTTTGCTGTCTCCATTGTATGTAGCGCAATCGCTGCTGTCACACTCTGCGTCTCAATTGTAATTAGTGTCATTTTCTTCATCGTGTTTATGCTGCTGCCTACCTCTCGGGTTAGATTGTGGTTTCTTTGGTTTCGGATGCATTGAAACAATCCGCCAGAACGAGAGTTTGTAAACAATATTATATTCCAAGGCACCATGGGGTCATTCCGTCCACCACCATGAACGTTTACTTTATGGTAGAAAATTGTGATATTTTATGTGAACGGACCATAAAGAGTGCGCAGAATCCGGGTATCAGACGTTAGGGCCCTTGACGAGTGCACAATCGATTACTTTGACGGAAAACAAGCACGCTTTCGTCTCACTCCAACATCCAGCCAGCAAGGCGCTGACCTTGCACATCTCTCACACGCGAGGCCAAGGATCAACAATTTTATGTACCACCAAGATCGATACGACGAGCGATACCGCCCCCGTGCTTGGCAACGGCAACATTGACGACGCGTACTTATGAGGCGTGGTCGACCAACGACCTCCAGCACCACAGAACGAGCCCGGCAAGCAGAGCAGCCTCGAGCTCGTACGACAATCGTGTTTGAGGACGGGGTCCAAAGTCTGAAGGGGCGTTGGCCTTGGGCCATATGTGTACCATCCCATCCAACAATAAAAAGCCTACTGGTGAGTGTCGTCGATCCGTCTAGTGCTAAGTGTTATTTACCTTCCCGTCCCGCCGTGATGAACGATGTATACGGGCCTGGACCGCGGAGATAATCATCGTTACCGTCCGATCCCCTCTGTGAAGCCCGAGACCTTCGAGAACGCCCGGGGGTTAAATATTTTTCTTGTTCGCCATACCGATTCTCTGATGTCATATTCAATCCGTGTTCATTGACGTCGCGTGGGGTGCTAACAGAAATATCAGTCAATAGAGTATTATTTAATAGTCGGTCTTGGTTTTTTCACTCGGTGTGGACGTTCACGACAACGAGGTAGTGGCGTACGCTTCCTCAAGTCCACGTGTTCTGCTTCTTGTATGCGTTCTCGTTGATGTTGCTCAAGCCCAGCATCGCAGGTTCTAGAAAGAGGCGTCTCCGGCAAGGTTTGCGTTCGTGTGTGTTCTGTGAATTCCCCGAATAGAGTTCACAGATATTTGAGCCTCAGAGATGTTCCGACCCGTGTTGTGTTAATAGTGTGCGGAGGGATCCTCTGCGGCGCCGTCTCTTCATGCCCTTTTTGGTCCTCTCCTGCACAATATACACCTATCGGGAGTTTGTCGCGCGGTTCAGGGCTCGTTTTATCCTCTTGGTTTTCTTTCGGAAATTTCTTGGTATCGAGAAGTAAGTCCCCTGGTATTCTTGCCGATCTGTTGCATTAATAGTTTTATTGTTAACAGTGGGGTGTACCGCCGTATTACCTTGCATACCGTACCTTACGTGCTCGAATCAACCGCGCTTTTTCTTGACGACCACCTAACGTTTACGTCGCCCTTCCCATTCCAGTGGGCATCGTGTCATCGATGCGTGGCGCTTCCAATGCTAGATGTTGAAGGGTAGGACCGAGACGTCTATCCCCGGAAGTGCGGAGAGTGGAAACTAGACATAACGTGACACGTACAGCATAAATTTCAAGTTGATGTCGGAGTAAGAATGGAAAGAGTCGTACCGCACGGGCTCAACATAGTCGTGTACATCTACTGCGGAGCAATCACACTGCTCGCACTTGGTGAATACCCCCAAAGGTTATATTGGTTCGAGTTGATGCTAAGGAGTCCACAACAGGCGTCAAGCTACGAGATGGACCAGCCTAGACCAGCTTCTATTTGACACTCGCCTTGCATATACGCAGCCATTTGGAGCTTATATGCCTCTGGATCTCGCAACATTGTTACTGGGCAGGCAGGTGACTTGCTGAGTATAATATTTTCGGAAATCGCATTTCATTCTGTCAAGAAATGTTAGAAAAGCTTTATTCCCGTCAATATTTGTCTAATCTCCACACTAAAATCTCGAAAGTCCGATAACCGATGCCGCTGGTACCACTCGGTGTGAATATCCGGGGAGGTATGCCGGGAGTATCGAAAACATCGCGCAAGCCTACTTCGATTTCCATCAAGCGATGTGGCGAGCATTCGATATCCCTCACAAAATTCCCACAATATATGCAATAGAATCAACAAAATCTGCGAATCTCACACCGACAGTTCTTGTTTCGACTTGGAACCATTACCGCGTCATTCGTTTTTTTGTTCTCGCCAGTCGTGGTCTTCGACTTGTGTCGTAACCCCGCTCCCCGCTCCCAAAACAAAGATTTTGTCCAGTAATTTATCCCCCGGAAGGCTACTGCCTGCTGCTATAAATGATGGATAATGTGTCATTTTTACAGGTTAGAGTTGACAAAAAAAAAGGTACGACACTGCTGTGTGTGGAACATTAAAGAGCTGGTTGTGGCTGGCCAAGTTCGTACAAAGTATATCTCACGATAAGCATCTTCAATGCTAACGAGTCAAGCATCGGTTGGTGGGTATCGTTTCGTGTATGGTCAATGCGTGTATCGACAGGAATCATCAGCTAACTGGGCCTTGCTTCAATGACGCTTCTCTACAGCGTTGACGCCAGGGTCTGTCTGGAGTGAGATCGGCGACGACGAAGCACCACTCCCTATCATGGCCGTCCGTCGTACCGGCTGGGCGTTTACGCTCGTCCTTCATGTTCTCCACCTCGCCCAGGCACAAGTGACGACTTGTACGCTGAACACCCTTCTACGAGATGTAAGGATACCTTACAACTCTTCGTGGTGCTTGCGGTCAGGCTTCATACGGGGTTTCCGCCAAATCGAGGGCACTGATAGTTAATGTCGAACCAACTTGATGTTCGCACTCGATCTGGACCCGGTCTAGTTTGTATTATCGCTGATAAAGCCTGACCCGATTTTGTATCAGGCATCTAACTTAGACGGTTCCCACCCTTGTTCCGTTTATCCGTTTGAACGCCTACGACGAGGCAGTGTGTCCTGAGCGAGAGGGATAGTGCGGTTGGCTGTGGCGCGACAGCAGAGATCGGCACTTGTACACAATTTGCCGGCGGTTCGATCTGCGCCCTACCGAGGTCCGAAGCTACAGATGGCAATGTGAGAAACCGGTGAAGACGGCGACAACGGGGTGCTCAGTTATATATTCTTTGCAGGGCATCGTAGAGCTCTTTGGGCTAGGGCCCCTACCATTTGGCCAGCAGCCTTAACCGTACGTATTTGCATGTTCCGCGACGTGGACAGACTTATAAGTGCATGTAGGTCAACGCTGCGTCTCTACGTGACATTTTCGATGGGGGCCTCTATGTGGTCTTACAGCTCTGTCGGTTTCGCAACCGTGGTATACGATGAACCCAGCTGTTCCCTTGCGCGGGAGTTAAAAACATCGCTCACGATTCGAAAGGCGTGACTTGCTTTACTGATCATCGCCCCAATTACTTCGGAAACATCGGTATTGCGCTTGAAGCGTAGAACACAAGCTACAGTGATGGTGCACTGTTTTGTTACTGGGGCGTTTTACTTGAGGGGAGCTCCGAACGTGACCCTCAAACTGACTCAACGAAGAATAAATGGGCTACGCGATGGATGATCCTATAACCTAGGAATTATAGCATGTATTTTTGCTGAAATAAAAAAGGCATCCCGACGATTTTAGGTGTAAGGAGCCCCGTCACGCAGGAACCACCTTTTGCGGGCAAAAACTGCTGCCTCTACCGTAGAATGCATCGTGAGCGTCAGCGGTACTTCACGAAGTACTAGTGCTACGGTATAAAGGGCGCCCTGAAATGCTCTGCCGCGTTCACGACTCGGACGAGTGCCGTTCTACATAACTCAAGTGTAGAGGTGGCATATTGTCTCTAGCAGAACACCAGACATTTCCATTGTATGCATTTCGCCAGCTTGAATGGCTTGGAATCCCGCGGCTGCAAATTAGCTTGACAATCGCTTCACCGAGTAGCTCTGAGCAACTCAAGAACAACGGCCTAAAAAGAGATCCCCCTACCGAAACGAAAGTAAAAAACGTGGTATATTGAGGGAGAAACGACGACGTTTCAAGGTATACTATTACGGGGGACCATAGTTAATAGGACCTACGGAACAAACAAAATCCTATATATTTACCTTTTTTCAGTAACAATATTTGGTCCTATTAACTATGGTCCCCCGTAATAGCTTGCACCCGTAGGCGTTGTTCGTAGGTATCACGCAACAACGTGAAACATCATTTCGGAAGCATTTTCGCGCATTCGTGATTGCAACTGATCATTTCGATTGACAAGCTTATCGGCCTTTGATTACATCCTATAAATAGAGCAGCATCCAATATTTAGCGAGTAACCGAAAAACAACGCAGTATGTTCCAGAAATGGCGCGTTCCAGACCGCTTATATTGTTTTATCGCCTGCACCAACTATGGGGGGGGTGGGCTCGGCGCTGCTGTCGCCGCCAGATCGGCGTAAGATGTGCAGCTAACAAGTGGTATCAGGAAACCAAGCATGAGCTACCGTATTTTCCTAAAGCATGTTTCCCTCGCCCTTCCGTTTTTTGGTCAGGTTTGCCATGAACCCGATAACTGTGTGTGCACCAACGGAGTTTGCCTCGTCAGTTCGTTGACTGCAGTATGCGGTAAGGCGGGAAGTCATTTCAGTCCATTTCAGTAGGTCGACGTACCTGATAGAGTTTTTTTTGTTCACACGAGGGCCAACCTGCGTGGACCCTCTCATCATTACGCTCTTCAGCACGAACCACTCTTGCCCATGACAAATACTCAGTTGTTCAGTCGTCACTGACACAAATGGGTTGGAACGGTACTATGGCGCCGGCTCAAAGCCCATTGGATGCCATCAGTACGGATAGCAGTCGTTAATGTTTCAGGCGGGGGTTATTGCTGCCATCGATAGACAATAACACAGGAAACAAAGTCAGGGTAAGGAAGTTCATCTTGGGCGATGGTGTGAGGATCGTCATGGCGTCATAAAATTTGGTTCAGGCGAAGGATCAAACACTCAGGCGTCAATGCCACTGCGTCACTCGTATGCTTAGGGTATATACTGGTAGGATCGCACTAGAATCTCTGGAGCAGTACCTCACACTTCCCTCTCGTGTCTCAAAATACAAGTCGATGTGTTTCCGTACGGCAATGTTGCCTCCTTCGGCGGCGACATACGTACAAAAACGTCAGCTGGCTGTATAACCTGGCGTGCCCAACGTATAGCTTGTTACTACCTATATTCTATCTTGGCAGTTACATACCCTACCCGTGCCCGTCCTTAGTAAGGAGTCTTTATCTGTCCCCTTATCTCTCATCATGGAACAAACTCAGCTGACGGGCCTGCCTATCGGTGTGGTTTGCGAAGGGAAGTATTGTTATCGAAGGGGGTTCTGTTGACCGAATGCCTCATTAGATCATCAGTACCTTTATTATTCCCGTGATGGGATGCAGCGCTGATGTAATAGCGGCAACCCTGGAGTACACGGTGCGCCTTTGGTGAAATGAAATTCGGATGGAACGTGTACTTCGTCCCGTGCTCTCTTTATTCCCCTCACGACGCGAGTAAAACTCTTTGCTACAGCAGAACCGCGGAGTTGCGTCTGACAGGGGTATTTGGGTGACTACCACGGTCGAGATAGCAGCTGATATCCCCCGAGCCTCCTCGCTTGAGAAGCTACTACAGTGCATAACTCCGTAAGTACATACATTTGTAACGACGCGGACGCTTAACCTCGGCCTGTCTAGTCATCGGTGTATTAATGTACGAACAGGAATGGAATGAACCACCTCTTCCGTCAGCATTGATTTAGCCTAAGTAGGCTGTTCGCAGCCTATGTCGTACCACACGCGATATCGACACGTTTAGTACCACATATCACACGTTTCATGTTCATATTAGAGCTCATCAACAACTTTCGCCGTCCCTGTTGTTTGTTCCACTTGATACCACGGATCTTCGCCACCTCTTCGTCAACCAGCTTTCACGCCAGGTACGGGGTGACGGCGGAGCCACATGTTGAAGAGAAATAGTTTGCCGTTTGGTGGGTGATGCGTGTTTTTGTGAGTCCAGTAGGACAGGATTATCGTTGACCTCTACCCGTACGTTCGTTTGGTGGGTGATAAGTGTTTTTGTGAGTCCAGTAGAACAGGATTATCGTTGACCTCCACCCGTACGTTACACGGTAAGTATCCTTCTAGAACAGCAGTATCTCACCAACGAATATATGAAGCATGTACCCGTACATTACACGGTAAGTATCCTCGTAGAATAGCAGTATCTCACCAACGAATGTATGAAGCATGTATGCGGTCGGAATCACACAAACCTGTCGTCACTGTGCCTTGATCGATGGGCAATAGTATAGGGTTGTCACGAGCAAGAACTGAACGTTGACGGTGGCACCAAGTATGCATGTTACCAACCTTCAGAACGGAACCATGTCATTAATGAGAAGCTTGGCGTCAGTCGCCCGGGAAAGTAAATCCGTTACGCGTGTACCACCCTGACGGTGAGTCGAGAAATCTCGAGCACGCTCTTCGCTTCGTGCTTCAATACTGCCGTTGACGAGTCCTTAGGTATCGCGCCTTCTCAATTGCCGCCACTGCGGGACCTGTCGACGCAACTAACGTAATCTGAGAACACTTGCTCTCCCGCCTAACCACCGCTTACAACAAGTTTCTTGGCAAGCACGTTCACCAAATAAAAAAATATGTGACACTCGGCTGACACGATAATTAAGCATCAAAGACAACACGTTGCGGTTACCCCTTTCCCGACTGGACTTCCTGCGCAATCGGTGCCTGTTCAGTGTTGTGATTTGGACTAAGTGGTGCTGTCTCAGTAAAACAAGCTCCGCAAAACCTTGCGTAAATGCGACCGGGTACACAATATCGGTAATGCGCAGTCTGGAACTGGTTTAACTTAGCAAAGTATCCAGCGTAGAAATTTGACGTATCAGCAAGGGTGCTGCTGCATGTTTGCACAAATTTGTTTCCCGCCAAGTATTTTCTTCCCATTTGTAGACTTGACACTGTTTTGGGCCCATTCACTTCCGCATCTCGCTCCCAGTTATCAGTGCAGAAATACAGTCATCTCTGCGCAGCATCCACCGGAGGCCAACCTAGTACGATGATCCTTATTATATAACCTGGTACAACCGTATTCCAGTCACGTACAAATTCAATCCCTTCCTGAGAAAACGGTATGAAGTGTTACTGTCTGCAGTTAGTCTCGACAAGCTTTGCTCTTGACGGCTGGATTCATGGCCCATCGGTAGTCCGCATCATTCCTGTCCGTATGATACAGAGTCCGCGACGATGGGCTTGCCTGTCATGTATTATCCTCGGCACTGTTTTTATCACCGTACATAAGGGAACTTCCTGGCAGCAAGCACTTTTACCGTCGTGGTAGAACCGTTTGGTGTTCCGTTCCTTTGTCGCGAGTGCCTCACGCATAGAGGTGCGACTGCCCAAGTACTTGATGATACACATCGTTTTTCAGGATAAGGCAACGCGTACACAGATTTCGATTTCTCCTACTTATTTTTGAACCTTGATCGATCCAAGTATGTCGCTGGTGTGCGTCTGTGGGCTTTGTGCTTGCCTACCTGCGTTCGAGGTGTTATGTTGAACGTTTTGGATTGGTTGATTAATATCTTCATATACCTTTTGCCTTGAACGTGAACGCAAAAAACGCAGCGTGCCCGAATGGGGCAGACGTTTGCGACGACCCTCACATGAAAGGCCTACGCGGCCAGAAGATTGATTGGTCTGGAGTCGACGGCGCCTGGTACAACTTGATCAAGGATGAAGATGTGAATCTTCACGTGAACGTTCGGTTGACGGCTCCTCTCCCCGAGGAATTCCCTGACAGACAGCTGATCACGGGCCTCAGCGTTCTATCAGATGAACACTCTTTTGCTATCGATGTCAAGAACCCTTACGATATCGACACAGACGGGTGTCCCAGCGGAACTATGCCATGCCTTTCCGACGGCGGACTTCGGGCTGTGGTCGATGGGGAAGAAGTAGATGGTATCCTTCACTTTTCCAGGGACGAATACGTTGTAGACGGGATCACTGTGTCGGCGTCAAACTTACCCGCGGAGTGCCGCCAGTTTGGCGGAGACAAGATTTGGGCCCGCATGTACAATGAAATGCTGCAAGGCAGCCGCGAGCTGGCCATTGAGGAACAGTTCGAAGACTGGATCTTGCGTTTCGACGACATGGCGGCGCCCAACTGGTGCGCGCAGTATATCGATCAGCACGACCTTGCTGATTTGCAGTCCATTCATGCCGTCTTTAAAATCGTGACTCCATCGGTTACTATTCGCCTTAACGTCGGTACGAACTCCCAAGCGGAGGGTGAACTAGACTGGGACGGTCGTGTCTTGCCCGACCTGGAGTTCTGGCAAATGGATGTGGGGGTGGACGGCCTGTCCCTCGATCATGAATTTTGGTCCGGAATCCTGGGCGAGACGGCTCGCCCGGTGCTAGATGAAGACGGGCGCGAGGTGATGGAAGGGTACGAGGCATTCCGCGGCACGGTTGAATACTACAGGGTGTCCAATCCTCTGGGCACCGACTTTGCCCTTCTCAACAAATTTTAAGGGTGGCCCCTGCAAACAGGGTGCAACGGTAACCCGAAGAGCGCGAACGCACAGAATTTGGAAGGGAGGGGGGCCGAAGAGTGCGAACGCACGGAATTTGTTCGTGAAAACGTTCTCAACATTTGCTGATATATGTTTAAACTGCGTGGCGCACGGGCTGCCATCATCACCAGCGCTGTAAAAGCACAAACGTACCACACGTATGTGCTCCACTGCGTGCTAAAGAATGCCAGCATATCGATTGTCTGCTATCTCGTCGGCGACGGCAGGAGCGCCTATGGTGCGTAGGTATAGTCGAAAACCAGCGGCCCCACGGCATACAGGGGCCGTGCCTTATGTTTTCTCCTCCCCACACGAAGAAATCACTATCTCAACAGAACCATGACTTCGAATGGCAATATTGGCGCAAAACGACTATCCTTTCGTTGTCACAATACCTCCACAAATTTACTCATAAGAAGTGGCGTACCACCCGGTAGTGGGTCACTTGAGGAGCTCAACCATTTAACCTGTATTCAACCAAACCACGCTTTCACGCGTACGCGTAATGTGGGACGAGTCCAACACGCACTACAATAGTATAGATGTTTTCACCGCTAGCACCCACGTCGACCTCGTTAGCATTTTCGTAGACCCTTGTCACTGAGCAGCATACTTCGTTCAAATACATGTCGCAGTCGCCGCCGTCCGTGCAAGCTGTGCGAAATGAACGGTATAGGTTGGACGACACCAAGCACCGAATGAACAGGCGGGACCACCTGGTGATGATTAATGAGTAGAAACCGGAACTTCCGGGAAGGCTTGTGTTGGCGGCTGCATGGTAAAGTAGAGCAAATGTTTCTACAAGCATCATAACCTATAACTATCGCCCGTGATGCTAGCATCTAGATTGCGTGCGGAACCTTCACTCGTGTCCGAATAAAGGCTGCCACGACTACACACAATAATTGTTATCGTGGTTGGAGTCGGATGTCGGCCGGAGAGGCATGTGGCCAGCCTACGGTACTGAACGAATATCATACGTGCACTGGACGCAGAAACCACTCTCGTGCGGCCTTGAGGTTACCCAATGCCTTGGACATTGTCATTGCCCACGACATATGGTTGGGGTCGTAGTGTAGAATACACGCTTTGTTGAACTGTTCGAATGGTTGACTATCGCGTAGTTACCGGTGGTGCTAGCGTTGCGGGAACAGAGTGAACGACGGGTTGGTGGTCGCACTCAAATAGTGAACGGGTGGCATGAAACCGAACGCATTTGGACATGGGTCCTAATGTAAATGTTCCTGCGAACACTAGCACGTTGAGGTTAACGGCCTGCTCTACCTCCGAAAATACGTTTCCGCAGGGGAATATGACTCTCGTCACTTCCGCTTTAAGAGTTTAGGTGTAACCTACAAGGCATACATCGCGATATATTTCGTATGTGCTTATATATATATATGTATACGAAGTATGTGCCTATTGGCCATTTTGATTCCGATGCACGTGCTAGTATTGGAAATACGGTGAGAAGGCTTGGTGTGTCGAGGAAACGTGAGCATGCCAATTACTCCCTCACGAAACCTGCAGTCGTCAGGATAGATGTACTGTACGAGCAACCACGGCTGCTATCAACAAACCCGTGCTGTGCATTCGTTGTAATATATCTCCTCTAGCGGTTCACCACGAGTGTCAGCGTATGGACGTTGAGATCCATATATATATATATATATATATATATATATAT
>JBBMHQ010091752.1:0-10654 GCA_037834295.1 Postelsia palmaeformis | reverse complement strand
AAAGCGAATGCCAGCAGGCGCTTGCCATTACTGTTGAGCTCATCACGTCCGTACGCTCCAAGCACCCTACCGTCACCTCACCCTCCCATCCTTTTTTCGATCCGTGCGTTTGCGTCTACCAGTACGAACAGGCATGGTATATGTTTCAAAAAAGTGAATTTCCTTCTCTTCCCGATTACTGTGTGTTTGAGTGTGAGGCGAATCAAATAATCCTGCAGGCGACGCCTTCGAAAATAGGAAGGGAGGTGGGTAGGTTAGGCAACGTGGCACACAAAACAAGAACAAAACAAGGAACAGCGTACAAGTAGCAACGGCAGTCCAGCAACGGCGTCGGCGGCAGAGTTGACCGCGGTGCCACCACTGCCATCCCACGACTGCAAGTAGTAGCGCAACAAGCGGCAACAAGGGACAGCAGCAGTTTGAGCAACAAAGTTAAACGGCGTCAGCACCACCAGCAGCACCAGCAAGCACCAGCACCAGCGATTAGCAGCTTTCATTCTTGGGTTGCTGCTGCTGCGCTGCGCTGCTGCTGCTGCTGCTGCTGCTGCTGCTGTTGTTGTTGTTGCTGCTGCGCTCGGCCTACGCATGCCACATCGCCGGCGCTTTCTGCTCCACCGCCGCCGCCGCCGCCACCGCCGCCGCCGCTGCTGCTGCTGCTGCTGCTGCTGCTGCTGCTGCTACCGCAGTATGGTTGTTTCCGAAATGATAGACGAGCTGTCATGCTGTCGCGCTCTCGAAGCAAGGCTGTACGAGCACGAGTACGAGTCTTGTTGTAGGCACGACAAATTCTCGTCGCCAAGTGGGCGAAGGCGTGCACCGTAGCAGCTGTGGTGGCCCGCTGTCACAATTCAACGCCGCTCGTGCGGGCTACTTCGAAGTATTTACTCAAGCAACATACACCTCCCGAGCATTTGTGCTCACAGCGGCTGTCGTGATGCGTACAGCAAGCTGCATGGTGGCATGAAAAAAGCTCGGTGTTTTTATCCCTTCAGAAATAAGATGCGTTCTGCGTCGGGATATTGCTCGGTGCGTGTAGGCCACTAAAATAGAGGGCCAAAAGTTTCCGCAACTTTTGGTGGAATCCTGACTTCGCTGAAGTACTTTTTGGCTTTTTGTTTCAGAAATTCCTTCAAAAAAGTACCTCGGGAGAATTTTTGGAGAAGCCGAAGTAAAAAAAAAGGAATCGCAAGCACTCTTCTTATCGTTTATTTATTCTTTTGAATTGGGAATCAATACTCTGTTCGAGTCGTTTATCTAGAAAGGGTTATATACACGTTTTCACGAAGATTTCATAATGTTAAGTTTGACTAATTTTATATTACTATCGTAGATGAAAAAGACTGCACTATAATCGAGTACAGAATTACTGGACGCAATCGGTTCGTTCATGGAATTTGTTACTATCTTCAATTTTTGAATTTATTTCGTAATGGAAATCAAATACCTGTACTTTAATCAAAGGATTATGTTCGACGAATCTTCGCCGTTCTCACTGCGATCCAAAATATCTACCTCTTGTTTTTGGAATTGAGGTCGAAAAATGGCACCAAATGAACCATTCGTACACACTCTGTTTTTGGTGTTCGACTGATGACTGTCACCCTCTGCCTTCTACTGGTATATTTATGTTTTTTTTCATCGGAAATCAATATTTTATTCGAGTCATGTTTTTCTAGAAAGTGTTGCGTTTTTACGGAGATTTCATATTCCATACGGACTTTTATGAGGTTGACATCATCTTTGGGAAATACGGTTCGCAATTGAATCGAGTTCAACTACCCTAGACGCAATCGGTTTGTTTACGGAAGTTGTCAATATTTTAATGATAATTCAATCCAGTGATTTTTTTCCAACAGTCTCAGCCGCTCACACGGCGATCCCCCAAAAATACCTTTAACAAAAACAAACATTTATCGTATACCAGGTACCTGGTACCTGGTCAGTATGAACGCTGTCGGAAAAACTGCACCACCAGATGGACCAGACATACTCCCGTTTTGGGTCGTTCTTATCGAGCAACTTTTTTCCAAACATTCCAAATATTATTTTCGGGCAATTTTCAGGACTTCCATATTTTTCGAAATAAATACCGGGTATCCAGATATTGGAATGCAAAGCCTTCCAAATATTTTTGCCCTCTGTAAAAATCCCAAATTTCCAAATAAATCCTGTTTTGTCTTGATTTTCCTGCTTTTTCGGAAATTAAATTTGGAAAAAAGTTGCTCGATACGAACGACCCTTTGCCAATCTATCAATTTTGGCATCATGGCAAAGGTAGTATATTCGCCACCTTCACAAGAGTGACCATCTCCGAGAGGTCGCTGACAAGGGTAACTCGCCGCGAAGGGTGCTCAAAGGTTGGCCGAATGGGCACGTGTGCTACGCTCAATATCAACCTTCCCCTCGGGAAGTACACTTCTCTTGACGAGGCCGCGGCAAAAGGTGCTTGGGTGCTACTGGAGTACTTCAACGTAAGCTATTGGCGGCACCACACGGAGCGGGCAGGGGGGACATCGACGGCGTCGGTGGTGGTGGTTGTGGCAAGGAGGACAACTAGGTAGGAGAGAATAGCGACGAGGAGGAGAGGAAGGAGAGCGGGGGGGGAGGAGAGGAAGGCCACATCGATAGAAGCGGTTTGGAAGAGAACAACAGCAGCAGCGGTAGTGATAGTGGGGTTGGGAAAGGCGCCGACAAAGAGGAGGAAAGGAATGACGACGAGGAAGGGAGGAAAGGTTCGGGTGGGAGTGGAGTAGATAGTTGCAATGATAGTTATCTAGGAGAAGACAGTTTTTGCGATAGCAGTGACAGTGAGGTAGAGGGATGAGGTTCCTGACGCATTCGCCGGGACTCAGCACTCACGAAAGGAGAAGAAACGAAGTAAGCGGAAACGTTCCAATCCCGTTGCTGACCACGTTTCCTTGGGGCCAGTGCCCACCAGCTAGAGTACACGCTGAAGAGCTCGGACGCCGAACGTGCGCAACCGTGACCAGTGACGGGCGTACAGTCAATAGCGGCCTTAATATGAGAGATGACCTGCTCGAAGCTAAAATAAGAAATCCGCTCGATATTTGTCCGATGAATATAAGAAACAAGGATAAAAAAAAAGGCTTGGTAAAATATATAAATGGGAACCCCAGGAAGAGCTCAGATCCTTGTTTCTTATAGAGTGTCCTGTACTGCACTCTGCTACCATGAACACCAGTGAGGAGGCAAAAAAACAAGTAATATTAACGGCACCCAAGTTCAGATACGACGCTGTGAGCTAGGCTCACCACTGATGTTGCTGTGTCGTTTACAACATTTTAGTAATACGCTTCCAGGAAGAGTTAAATTACTCCGTACCGGTATATAAATATGCTCGTACGTACCTACAGATACTGCGACAGTAAATACCCAAAAATCAACTCGAAGCGGGTGAGGGGGGTAGAGGGTGGAGGGTGAGTTAGCTTCGCGCACAGTGGTGCCCACGACCATAACTTCGATGCTGGGTTGCAACATTTTGTTCGTGACAGGTCTGCGGATATTGGGGGTTTAATATGTTGTAGGGCTTCGTATTATGTATGAAAGCATTATTTGATATGCCTCGTGGCTGGAGGGGTGGAGCTGCTCATTCGGGAGCAGTCGCTGATGTTAATGATACTGCGAGACCCGGCCTTCGATGGTTACGATACTCCTTGTCTGTATGTGAGTGGTGCAGCTGGTGACAATCTTGGTGCAGCTTACCTCCTGTGGGTGGTATATATATGTGGTGGGGTCTCTGACAGAACGGTATTGACCAAACCTGGTGTGTGTTGTGTTTGGTGTATTGCACGACGAGTACTCCATCTTTTCTCCTCGACCTACGTCATAGGGGCACGTCGCGTGGTTGCATAGGCCACGTTATGCAGCAACCGTGGTCAAACACGATTATCGTGAGTTTCAGAGCCCGGAGGTTCCTAAAGGGCTGTTTTGGCCGAGGAGATCGAGCTGCTTCGGCAGCAACTTGCGGAGGTGTCGACTCATCTGGCTAAGCGAGACGCGACGTTGGCTGACGGAGACGCGACGTTGGCTGACTGAGAGGCGACGGTGACTGAGCGGGACGCGACGGTGGCCACGGGGAGAATGTTAATAGCAAATGTTCGCCTTCTTTATTCCCTCCGTGGGAGCGAAACATATCGGCAACTAATAGTCCAGAAATAAGGGTGACTACGGTCGTACAATAAGATACGGATACCGACGACCTCAGCGCAAGAACTGCTCGCCCCGTACAGAGCTACTTTCGCTGCAGGCGGCGCAATTTCCCTTTTTTCGACAAAGACGTCGAAACACTGCTGGTAAAGATCAGGTCATGCGACAACAGACCCCTGATTTTGAAAAAGACTCAGGACACGGCCAACTCGCTTCGTGGCGGGCAAGGGAAACTAGTATAGATGACGGGCTCGGAGAAATCAGGTGGATCGATGCTCGAGCGGACAAGAGCTTGCCGGCGGCGTCCTACAGTACCCTCCTGAACCTGAAAACAAAATGTTCTTCCATATTATTTTTTTCATCGGTCTCTTCGAATTTCTCTCCTTATATTAAATACAATTTCTCTCACTGCATCACTACTATTAATATCAATACAACTACTGCTGCTACTACTACTACTACTACTACTGCTACTACTACTACTACTCCTACTACTACTGCAGCTACTACTACTACTACTACTACAGCTACTACTACTACTACTGCTACTACTACGTCTACTACTACTACTACTGCTGCTACTGCAAGTTGACTCGTCTTAGTATTTTTGTACTTCACAATATGAGTGACTGCTGCTGCTGCTGCTGCTGCTTGCTGTACCCCTGCTGCGGTTGTCGACGAGCACGCGTCTACCGAGAGGTGCGCGCCGCGTGCGCTTCTCGTGGTACCCAAACCCGCGTTGCAGTGGCCACGGAGAGATGCGCTCCCCGCTGACAGCGCGTGGGGAGTTGCTGAAGTGACACTGCTGCTGTCGTCCACGAGTACTTACCCACCGTGAGGTGCGCGCCGCGTGCGCTTCTCTTAGTACCCAAACTCGCGCCAACCGACTGTTGTAGTGGCCAAGAAGAGATGCGCCCCCCGCTGACCACGCGCCGGGCGCGAAGCAACGACGCTGTAAAGAGGCTTACCCATTCAACTCATCGATCGTTCTGTTGCTGCTTGCTGTCGTAGAGAACATCATAGATTCAGAGAGCTTACTCTCCTTGTGTACCTACCTGGTGTGATATCAAAACATGTTCGTACCTGGCACATGGTATGATGGTACTACGCGGCTTGATATATACCAGGTACCATATGGGATAGAACAAACACGGGATAGAACAAAAACAATGCGTGATAGGGGATATGTTGGTGGTATGGTATATAGGAATATGGGAAAAACACCGTATGTGGTATGGTATACATTGACGGTATGGGACGGAAAAAATACAGTATATAGTATGGTCCAATTGCGGTATAGTACCATGGTGCAATGTCGTGTATGCATGACACGGCTAAATTTTCCTGGTGGTATGGTATGTTTTAGTATATATGGTCCGTAAGCGTCGAATACGTCGTACGAATATCGTCTGTGACGAGCTTACATATCAGCCATTGGAAAGTGTTCGAAAATATAGGCCTTGCGGACAGACAGACAGACAGACAGACAGACAGACAGACAAACAGACAGACAGACAGGCAGACAGACAGACAGACAGACAGACAGACAGACAGACAGACAGACAGACAGACAGACAGACAGACAGCCAGACAGCCAGACAGACAAACAGACAAACAGACAGACAGACAGACATAATCACATTTGTCAGAACAGAGACTCAGTTCTGCAAACTGAGAGAACCTTCTTCGTGAAGAGTGCAGTGTATCTTGCCTGAATGCAGAAGATCTGTCACAGCTCAAAGCCTCGATGATAGGCTGCTCGGTCGATCAAGGTTCAGGACATCGACATCTATATGCACTTGGGGTGGCAGTTTCAGCAGAAGAGGCTACCCGGTCCTTATTTTAGAAAAAATCGGCCCACTAATAACCTGTCGTCAATGCGGCTGGCGCAGATATTGGGCATGTATGTCTGGCTGCACGCCACACCTGATATATACTGCAGTGTATCGGAAGCATTCGCCAAACGCTTGGAAGAGAGGCAGACCACACAACAAGTTATCGACACACTGATCGAACTTGTCCGTCAAGGCGAGACGCTGCAGTGAAACGAGCCGTGTGCCCAATCCGACATGCGTGCAGTCTCTTACTGAGAGTCCAATTAATCAGCGATGCTTGCCAGAAATTCTGGCGAAGGCATTTGAATTCAGTTCTGAGTCGAAGAACGCCGTTCAGTTCCAGGCCACACAGCGCTGTCTACATGTTGAAAAAGGTTACAGGACGCAGCGAAACCCTTCATTAAAGCCGGATATACTAGTACTGCGTGTGTGTAGTTTCCGAAGATATTCTACCAGCGAAGTCGGCGTAGGGATCTGCGTGTGTGTCTGTTGACGAGAGCAAGTGTCCGATTCCTCACCCAGCAGCTCCCCTAGACGACGTCTTCAATCGTGTAGAGCGAGCACAAATACAAACTACCGCATACTCGATCCAGTCGAAACGCCAGTTGAAACCGCTCTCGAGCGTCAACCACTGCCACTGCATGCAGTGAGGCTGGCCATATAATCAGTCGGATAGATTTCTTGAAGCTGATGCAAAATGAGGCATTGCAGCGACAATGTCCACACCACCGCGTTGACAAGACTGCCGAAATCACACTTTAACGGCGAATGTGTCGGCTAGGCCGGATATACGACGCGTTCGGCCGTTTCGCAAAAGCGAGCACTGGGTACCAGTTTCCCCGGTGACGCTGGCCTCTTCATCTTGCCGATAGGGTGGTTTCGTGTAGGTTTCAAAGGCGAACCGCGTCAACGAGGCCGGCCGCATGGCTGTGGCCAAAATTTCCCTGGGATCGGTTTGTCAAAACTACGAACGAACGTGAACCGCTCAGAGGAGTGTGGACGAATGATGACATTTATTGAATGGTTCAATAGTTGCCCGAACGCTACCTTTCAAAAGGACTTTGGCCACCATTCTGTAGTGAACTCGTTGGTGCAACCGCTCGACATCATGAGCCGTATCGATCCCGTGCGTTCCCAAACGGATATGTCGTTGACTTACATACCTTTCTTGACGTTATTATGAATGCATATATTGCAGGTGCGAACATCAACGCCCAAAGACTACTTCTCCCTCGTTGTGTTTGAAAATGTAACGAATGATAAGTCCTAATCCGACCACCCTAGGGTTATACCATTCAGACGTGAGACAGTCGAATATGGGCATCATGCGAACAGAGGGGTCGGCGCTCTCGGTCGGTCAGCTCCCCTGTACCACCCTACAACGCATAAGGACTTTCCACGGTGGAGGAAGAAACCAAACTCAGACATCCCGACACCCGGCCTTAAACTGAAAAAGGGAACCATGCCCGGTTCTCCATACAGCAAGTATAGTGCTTCCACGCGAAGCACGCAGTTCTCGCCTGACAAAACGAGCACTTCGCAAAAAAACAGCATCATATTTCAAATATGACATGAAATCCAACACACTATCACATGTACGAGTCCATACCCAACCTCACAAATAAACTTAGTATAGCGCAACTCTCCTATTAAAGAACACCACTGTGGGGAGCTTCGGCAAAGATTGAGAACGGTTTAGGGGACTAAAGTCGCAATCGAAGCAGTGTCCTAAAAAGAGTTGGACACGCTCCATGCGAACAACGCATTACGGATACAGGTGGAAAATTAGAGGCGGAGAAATATCGCTGGAACGGGAACGATACGGCACGGGATTGGGAAGCCATGTGATGCTTTGTAGCTGAATGACCGCGTTATCCCGACCCGTACTATCAATAGTGTTAGGTCATACACCCGCCGATTACCATCGTGCTCAGGAAAACCTTCTTTTTCTTCCAGACTGTTTCTTGTTCCACTGTCTCTGCCCAGTGACAATTGGAACAAAAACACGTGTTGCGAATAGTAGCCGACCGATGGCCACACTTTGCTGCCCCGAAGAATATTGTCGTGTTCAACGTATCCGGTATATAAGTGATAGCGTTCACAGTCGAGCTAAACTTGTAGGAGCTCCGTGAACATCATCGGCAGTCTGGGCAAAACCCGCGTTCACAGGACGTAGGTGTCGTGTCCCCTCCCTAGCGGGCAGATACCATCGATTTCATCGGGCAGGAAAGCTCCTATTAATAGTTCCCACTTCTAGTAGATCATAATCAAGTTCTGCCGACTCGCGCAATCGCACTCTGAGCGACGGAAAGAAAACTAGGCAAAGCTTCTGTGCAAGCGTCCAACCAGCGCCGCCGCAAGCAAAGATGACTCGTTTTTTTCACGCGGAAGTATTGTCGTGGTTTTCCGCAAAAAAACATCAAGGAATGTAACTAACTGCAACCGTTCCGTCCGGAATGGGTGTATTTCGCACCGTGCTTACATTCACTCTAACTTGGTGTTTTACAGAACTAGGACAATACAATCTAAGGTCTGTGAGCATGTAGCCAAAGCCGCCTTCCCTTGAAAAAAATGATGTCCGCGTAACAGACGACCCTGGCCAAATCGAATATCGATAGGTGGAAAGGCATCGTAAGCCAACCAAGCCCGCCAAGAGGTTTCAGCATAGACAGCTGTGTGGCTATGGACCCACCTGCTAACGTCCATACATCTGCCACGCCCGCCACCTGAATCCACTACGTGCATCGGTCTTGGAAAGTACATATGGCAAGACCGCACAAACCTACAAACAACACGATGCCCCCGCACTACCCGGCTGCGTCGCCACCAACCATGCCTAATCTCGAGATCTGTCTGAGCAACACAATGAATACTCAGCTGAGACAACGCTACTGTTGTAGGGTACTGCAAATGGTGGTATAGGAACCAATTTCAGTCTCCCCTGCCGTTGGCAGACAACGCCACTCTCATCATTTTTGAAGGACATAGCTCCCACTTGTGGTCGTAGAGCGTCGTTCATATACGCGGTATATCCGCGTCCACTTTAGGGAGCGCATTCTGGTTCGGAGCTGCTGGACTCCGGCGCATAGTAGATGGCCAAGCAGTTCTAGAGAAATCAGTGAGAACGGTTGTGAGGTGGGAGGGGGGGGGGGGCGATGTTTGTTCAAAACACGATTCGTGCGATCGAGAGCCCAAAAAGCGTTCGAAGAGAAGCCGTACCCAGAATAAAAGAGAGATTCAACACGGTGTTGGCATTGATACATGATATGGCGAATAAAATGTCTACCCAGAGACGATAAGAGAGATGCATCACTGCATGCGAAGCATCGGCGAGTACTATTAATAGTTATATCTTCAAACCACTATGGTCTCGAAGAGCTGAACTTGTGGTCCCTCTTGTAATTCTGGCTGCTATTAGCCTACAGGACACCCGATTATGTGCAATCGCTGACTCTCCATTTTTCCCTCTCAAGTAGTAGTACTGTCATTGAGCGCTCGAAACTCACAGCTGCAGTTGGCCATTTCACAATGTACTGTTTTGTGGAAATCTGAGTTCATGTTCAAAAATACAAATGTTGACCCTTTTACTACTGCACGGCTGTACAGAAATCTAAATTTGAGGTGTCTAATCCAAGCGCATAGCCATCACAACCAGAGCAGTGCCACGGCATGTAGGAGTGATGTCTTATTTCGATGGTGTTCTGTTTTCTGAGCTCCTCACACAAAAATCTCAGACACCGCACCCCCGAAAACAAGTTTTCGAATAGTTTTGATCCCGCAACCAGGCTTTCTATGCCCAAGCCCTGAAACAATCGAGGTATGTAGGCAAATCCTCGTACTAATTTAGTTATACTAACCGACCGACAGTTGCTGTAGTTCATTTGAAGAGGGTATCCGGTAAAAAAATAGGCGTATAGAAGTGCGCAGCCACTGCCGCTGGTTGAAATAGCCTCAATGCAGTCCTGAAGGTGAGAATCTGATTTTTGCGGCATGCCTATGTCTTCTCCTGTAGTATTGGCACGGTTTCCGTCACGGCGTCACCAATGAAGACAACATAAAGCGCCAGCACACACCTCGCCCCGGAGGTTCTCGAATATGAAGTCCTCGAAATCCGACATGATTGCCCCGAAGGTGTTGTAAATGGCGCCGCCCCGGAAGCCCCAGTTATTATCAAAGGTGTTGAAGCCACGGAACCTGAGGGGAGCGAGAGGTCATGACCACGGAGTCTTAGAGGGCGAGAGACCATGAAAACACGAGATCAAGCCGTAGGACCTATGGCAATCACCGGTCGATTGTTGAATGTGTTCAGAAAGCCAATCAAAGACGAATACCCCGGGCGGAAACTGTAGGTTTTCCTTGGATCGTGGGGCCGGTATCAAGTAGAGTGTAAATCACTCCCCTCCCAGATTATGGTTCGATCCACACGGTCGAGCAGCAGCGCCGTCAGGCGCGCTACGCTTGATGTCCGTACCACATTTCGGACGATAAACGTTTCTGGTTGACAGAGCGGTCCTTGTAGGCAAAGAGGACCTTCATTTATAGGCTAAGAGGGATAAAACCTGATTTTCTTGTTTTTATTGCTGAGAGCGCCTTCGTTGCGTGGGTAGGCAGAATTCGACGCAAGTCGACGAGGGAAGAAAGTGCTGAAATCT
>JBBMHQ010091751.1:4761-23208 GCA_037834295.1 Postelsia palmaeformis | reverse complement strand
CATTTGACGAGAAATGCAAAGTGTCGAAGACAATAACTACAGAAGAATGATCAGCGCTTGCTTGCTCAACGAGACTACTGTAAACCCTTCGCCAGATGAAATCAGCATGCTAATCCGCTGAGGAAACTGGACGATCATGAGTTGTATACTGATACATATTGAAGGGGGACAATGCACATGCCCATATCTGCATCTCACGTTGAGAATGATCGTCGCTGTTGCACACATGTGTACCGCTCATATTGCCTCAAGCCTACAGTGTTTGGTTCAAACCACTCAAGTCTACGAGCCGATATCATTGTCCAGCGTCGTGGGCCAAGGGGTAAGCCACGCCCAGCAACACGGAGGGGGGGGGACAGACAACCTCACAACCATCAGATTCCCTGCCACCGCTCGCGTGATTTTACGTCCCGAGTATGGTAGCACGCGGGAGAGGTTACTGTCGCATGTAAGCGGAGTTACGTCCCTGTCGCCTGACTGCGCAAATTCAAAGAGCAGACCAGCTGAGATGCTTGTTTCTTTCACAAGCGAGAGACACATAAAGGTTTCTACGAAGTACTCGATCTCAACGCCGACGGTTTGTTTTCGATTTCGTTTTAACAACGCCACCCCCACCACCCACACAACTCCAGTTCTTATAGCGCAATCGAGTGGATTTCGTTCCCCCGCTGCACAAGTTACACTGTACACATGGGTAAGCTCCATGTTCAACGCAATTTCCCGGCAACGGCGCTAGTTGGTGCTAACAGACCGGCTGGAGGCGTTGCGCTAGATTAACGAATGTATCCCTACTCGTAGCCCAAGAACATGAACACGAACAACAAACATCCCGGAAACAGAAAACCTCACATCGTCTGAATACTGCTGCGCCCGATGTCATCGAAACACTTGGTCAGATCGGAGATGTCATCGTCTGTAAGGTCGCAAGCGCTCAAATTTCTGTTGTAGAAGAAAACGAGGAGAAGAGACGGCTTTCAGAAGAGGTTACAATAGTGAAGAAGTTGCGTTTTGGGTGGGGCGCACGCTGCCGTTTGGCCAGCCAGGCCTACGTAATAATATAACGACATTTCTAGCTACTGGTGCGGCGGATCAGGCGGGCTGTGCGATGACCAGCATGCCTCGTTCGAGCGAGCTGTTTTGAGCTGAATTGTGCCCCTATTCAATATCATAAACTTCTGTCACTTATGAACCCAGTGGACGTTCTGGCGATACGTATCACTACCGTTCGTGGACGCTGAAAAATGATCACCTTCAATTTTGCACCTACTAGTACTATTATACTGTATTGATCTCACTCACAGATCAGTGCTGCCACTGGAGCATCTCCCATCAATAAGGCACGTATTCTGACCTGGATCGGCATCGGGTGGACAGGCGCCGATGCGGATGCGTGAGGAGAGGAAAGTCAGCTACTCAATTGGTCATCCTGTCCTGTTTTCGGCCGACCGACAAAAGCAGATTATGGTAATAATAGTAGCTCTTCAATTCGCACACCTTTACCAAACCGATGACTTTAACCAGACACGTTTCCAGAGTAAACGGATCAGCTTTGGTTCCGGTTTCCCTCGCGGAACATGGTGCAGAACAAATCTTCTAGCCCGGCGCAGAGGAGGGGAAGAGCAAACCTTCTCTCATCAAGCACCAGGTACCGTTTCAATTGTTTTATCGAATCTGTCACGAACAACGCACGATTTGGAGGTTTTTACTCTCACCGAGTACTCTGGTGCTAGAGGACACCACCAGTGCGGCTGCAAGCATCTTGGTGAGCCACATCATTCTCAAGTCGATCTTCGACTCTGACTGGTGTTACACGCGAGGAAAAGGAGGAGCATCGCATGTCAGAGGCATACGCAGGGCGCATATCATGCGTCGACCAGGAAGATGCCACGTAGTGCAGCTGGAACGGTACGTTCATCGGTGCACTAAAGAGAACATGGCGGAGGTCCTGTGCTGCGCGCAGCTCGCCTACGGAACGCGCGACCCGTGTTAATATCATGCTGCGTGTCGGTATTTGTGGCGCGATCCGTGATCGCACGAGGGTGTGGTTCAGGAACCAGCGTGAAGTAGCACCGGTCGGCCTGAAATTGCGTTGGAAACAAATGTAATTTTATATCACTGCAGTGCAGTAGGTGATCCTACAGTCGTAATTGATGGTATTGAGGCGTTACCTCAGTACCTGCAATCGCCAAATCTGCGATCCATCATGCTGGGCGAATACGGATTGATGTACTAAAACCAGTACAAAGTAGCATTTACGTACGTGCGTACGTACGTACGCGGTCGTAGTTCGTGACGTTTGGGTGCATTATTTTTGCAAGATATAAATCGCCAGCGGCAACAACAGCAGCAGCAGCAGCAGTACGGCACTTGACGCCAGGGTCATCGTCGTTGTACGCTCGGTGGTCGGGCTAACCCTCGAACCCTTTCTTTGTATACGTACTTGACTTTGTTGCTCGCTTCCTGGTTCCCAACTATTTTCCGTGTTATTGCTGACCATCACCGTCGGCTCACCCATGCTCGTGCGCTACGCGTAGTTTCCTAGGAGCTCTGGCTTGTGTTGAAAAAAGCGCAGGCGAAGAAAACTCCACCCGGTCGGGGGCCAGCCGCAGGGGAGAATAGCGGTCATGTGGATTGAATCGTTTGCCTTGGTGAGGTCGACAAACACATGTGAAAAGGGATGCTATTTTTTCGTGCCAATTGGCGAAGTCGTCCAACCTACAAGATTTTAGATAAAAATCGTCGAGTGTTGCGGGCTGGGGCCGCACTGCTCTTCTGGCAATTCATCCTCTCGTCCGCAGTAATTTCTGAAGTGATTGGCGATTACCCTCAAGAGAGACTTGCCAGTGTGTGCCACGAGCGATATGCCTCGATAGTTACCGCACTCCGTCCGGTTTTTTTTTCGCAGCGCTATGATCGTGGCATATTTCCACTTCTCCTATGGTACGCTCAAGCTCTGTATCAAGCCGATCACGAAGACGTGGCACTGTTCTTATAGTATACCGAGGTTACCGTAGTCATCTCCATCTGGTTGTCGAGCAATTCAGCGGGAATGTCATCAGGTCCAACAATTTCCGGTTTAACTTGCGAAACAGGCTGAAATAAGACTGCGTTTTCTACGTAAAAGTGAAAATTAACACACAATAACTTTCACCACGACGAAACAATGTCACGAGAGGTACTTTTATATTGTAGCCTGTAGCCTGTTTGTTTTCGTCGTGAGGATGAAAACAACTGCGAATAGACCGCACCCAGGCCATCCCCATCTCCCAAACATGGGATCCCTCATGTGGGGCGCTCAGAGCAATCCACAGCAGCAGCAGTGTACCACGACGACAACCCCGTCTCAACATGCGGCCGGCCGGCACTGCAAGAGATACAGTAATACTGCTTTATGTTTGTGCGAGACCCATCTACAGCTTGGTGCTGATCGCCTGTTGAGCTTCTTGTCGACGAGAGAAAACATATATATGCCCTCGGGTGCACGCAGCAAGGGGCACGCAACCACACTCACAGCGAGCGCAAGAGATTCCCTTCGCACTCACGCCCCGCCGGGCCGAGACCATTGCCAAGGCTATGGAGAGCCGCAGCATGCCGGGCTGGGGGTGGCGTTGGGCCAGTGAGGGCGACAAGGGGCAACAGCTTTTCTGAGCGTCTGGATATAGCTTTTGGGCTCGCTGGGACGCTGACCAGAGTGAAAAACTTCGGGCACGAGAGGTGGGGGGGCTGCTGCTGTGGTTGGAGGGTCGAGCGTGGTGGAGGAGGCAGATCAAAAGGACGAGGAAGATACGCAGAGGGGGGGGATAACGCAGGCGGCGGTACCGCAGCAGGTTATGCTATCTCCGAATCAGACCTGAATAATTGACAAAGCTGTTGCGTAGATCACAATTAAGCGTACACCCCGTTGAGAATATCACTACTGAAATCACTTCTACCCGTCCTCTTCTAATTCAACCGTCATTTCCGCCACCCCCTTGTACCCACTACCCCGAGCCCTGCTGCTGCAAGAGGTGTGTTCTCTGCTGTCGGGTACCAGGTATTTTTGAAAAAAAACGTAGAATGGCAGAGTTCGCTATTCTAATAAATGGCCGTTTTGTTAAACTGCAACGCCCACAAGGTTGAGCGGCCACAAGCTTGTGCGGTGCAGCTGCCTAGTACTGCTTGAAGCCGTACCTATAGGAGGGTCCCCATTACAGCGTCCTGCTTCCTCTGTTGAAGCCGTATTCCCTCTCTACCCCACACCGTGTACATACTTACGCATACATGTAATATGATGATGACGCCGCTATCCACCCATCGCAATCTTGTCATTTTTGGTTTGCATCCAAAGTACGAAAGCTCAATAACAAACAGGAAAGCTGGCCAAGGATGGATCTCCTCAATGAGGATGGGTGCGCTATACTCATTTCGAAATATAAAAAGTAAGCAATCCCGGATTTCAATGTTTCGTGTTGATCTTAGCCTGCCATTCTCGTTGCTCGTTCCCTTAGTACTTGTATAGGCATCCTGAACTGCTGTATATACGTATATGTATGTGTACATTAGGTATAGCTCAGATTTATGTCGCATATATGTTTATACAACAACAAATACATAAATGCCGGTAAATACTACCACACCACGAGTAGGAGTAGTCTACCAGATAACCCCCTCAATTTTTGGCGTACCGGGTACGAGAACACAGCAACACAGGAAAAATGGTGCTGCACCTTTTGTGTCAGACAGTCAAGGAAGAGATGGCGATCGTTGAAAAATTCGTGTGGTGGTATTGTTCGATAGCTCCTTTTTCACTGCGTATCCCCGAGTTTTCACTCTGACAGCACTCCAGACAACATGCGTGTTCCTCTCTGTATTCATGACTACCGTGCGTTTCGTGTGGTGTAGGCAGCACTCTAGACAGCAGCCGCTGTAGTCAGCAGTCATTGAGATGGTACCAGGTATACAACTCGTTACAAATACCAGTGACTTGAATGACAAGTAGATACTGCTGCCTCGTGAAAAAACAAACCAGGAAATAGAACTGTGACAGCTTCACTCGTCATGGTGTGCGCAGCGGTCATGGGTCTTCGTGTGCCGTCCTGCGGCCGCTTATTATGGCCGCCTCATCGCCTTGGCTCAATCCGCCCGCTCCTTTGCACGTGCTCTCGTTGCCACTCCCTCCCAGTCGGTTCCCCTTCTTCTCCATCCCGCAAAACAAAATGCTCCTCGCAGTTGCGGTTCTGATCTGAAAATCAACAAAAATTCTCGCGCAGGGGGAGTTCAACCCGTCTCTTCCCGGCACGTCGATGCTCTGTCCTCGTCATCCTTGGGCGTCGAATCCAGCCTCCTACCGGCGCAATAGACTGTGCTTTGGCCTGTGGTGGCGCCTGCCTCCACGCACGGACACGCCGATCGAGCATCGCTGCTCTGCCGCAGCTGCCTATAAAAGACGCGCGAATCGTACGTCGCCGTGCCTGACGCACCACGTACGACCCAACTCTACTGCCGCCTGAGCCTCGCGGCCACATGCAGCAGCAAGAAGGTATCACTCCTTGAGGGTGAGTCCGGCCTTACACCCGCCAGAAAGGCCTAACCCACTCGCTACAGGCCTGTTAATGCATGGCTCGCGACCTTCCTTGCCAAGGCAGCGGATGGAACGGAGGTGTATGTAACTACTTGTACGATAAAAAGATATGATACCAGTTTGACTCCAAATATAAAGCCACATCCCAGAAACTCTAAATATAAGCCACATCCTAATTAAAGGCCATGGGGTATTGTGACTCTAAACATGATCGTTTACACTCGTACAAATGTGGTAGGCCACAGAGGGTTGAAAACATTCCCTAGTTGATCCGGGGATGATCAGACATCACCCCCCCCCCCCATACCTCGGATTTCGCGCAATTTTTCCAGTAAGGATTTTTCTGAGTTTCAACGAGCTCTCCGAAGGCCGAAAAAATGATTTTTTTTGCGTTAGTTTTTACGAATGTATTTTTGGTACTTTTAGCCGCATCGAAAACTGATCGTTGCGATGCTTATCATATTTCATTGCCCTCAACCGGTGATTATACATATTCAGGGCCGGGCGCTACTTGGTTGTGCCGCCATGATGCAAGAACAAAAAAAACGACAAAAAAAAGTGTAAAAAAAAGGGGAGATCGAGGTGGTGCTGGGATCGAACTCGAGCCGCCAGATTTGGCAGTCTTTCTGGTAGAATATTGCTGTACGTACCATGTGGCATATATTTGGAGTCAGACTGGTATATATGAATCCTCGGTCACGTACCGGGGAGGGTACTACTCCAGCCACGAGGTGCATGACGATCGTGTACACATCGCATCAGCATAATAATCAGTCATGCTGCCCTCATTCAGACAAAAAAAGTAGTTATCGTCTTGTTTGCAACAGGGCTACCTGATGCATTGCACATTTAACCTCGCAAAAGTGTGTAGCTGCTGGTACCTGGTCGGCATACCGTCGTTACAGGCGCCTCCCTGTTTCGAACGTTGTACACCTTCGACTTTCAATCCCGCGTGTTTTTATGCCTGCCGCTGCTCGTCGGTGCACACCGAACGATAGTGCTTGGTCAAGCTCTGGCGTTCTTCTCGCTCACACTAATTAGCAAAATCAACTCCTGGAATTTGTTTAGTTATTACTGCACAGTCCGTCCACCAAAAGCGGCGCACCTGATGCCGGGACTCCGAGCTCCAAGCCGGGATACCGCGTAGAATAACTTATAGTGCAAAACAAGACACTGAACATGTGGCGCGAAATATCAAAGGTGAGAAGGTAAATAAAGGGATAATCCAGAGAATGTGATAAATCTATTTGACGTCATTTAGTAGTCTTCCAAATGTTGGGAAGGCCCCTTCGTACCCGCATGTTGGCTATCTTGGGGGTCGTCACACACCAGGTCTCCACCAGTCCATCAGACGAACAGTGGGCCACCTGTGAACCCTATTATTCCAAGTGCGTGCACATGAGGTCCCTCGGGCCCTTTCCAAAAATAGTTTTGGGAAATAACAAAGCATTTCGGAAAACCGCTCCGACTCCGGGTCGACTTTCCGAGGAAGTCAATTTCCCCGAGACTCGACGGGACCACTACTTGCATAGCATATGACTACCGCGGAACGTGTTTGGACGCCAATTATTGATATATGCATATTTTTTTTTGGCGCTGGGTGTTATGTTTCTGGGAAGAGCACGTTTGTCTGGGCGCGGGACTTTACATCCATCACGGCATCTGATCAGCTGATTAACGCCAATCCCTCTCAAACTCGCTGGATTTGTCCTCGGCTTTGACTGCTGTGTGGTGCATCTGACACTGCTGTCTATCACCTTTTGAGAATCGGGACCCCACTTCCTTTGACACTGCGGTTCGTGGGTAGCTGTTCAAAAGTGAAGTGCGCACGTCCCCCTGGGTGTTGTTGCGACGTTTTTTTTCTGTTCACGAAGTGTAAGTGTAGGAACGAGCTTGCATGTTTTTTTGTGACACGTGAGCGGTATACATGCACATTATGCCGGACTTGTTATTGTGGGGACATCTGATGTGTTGTTGTTGTTGTCTTCACATTAAATCGTCCTTTCTACCCAGCTTCATCAGTACACCCAGTGTCCGTCCTGATTCCTTATCCCAGAGAGGTACTGATTATGTGGTCACAGACTGTGAGACAGAGGAAACCTACAGAAAAAACGAAAGTTCGAATGTCAAGCAAGTGAAATGTCAGCGTACCCGGTACGAGAACACAACAACACAAGCAAGACGGGAAAAATAAGAACAAAAAAAAAGCAGTTAAAGCCAGAGAAACAAAAGTCTGAAATGAAAAAAAACAAAAACAAAACAGAACGAAGAACAAAACACGAAAGACACAGAAAGGCTGCTAGATGGAAAGCATGAGCACTCAGGAAGGTCAGATATCTGCTTCGCGGACGAAGAAACACCAAGAGAGGGAGATCACATGGTCGTATGCTTATGTAGCGGTACGAGATACGCGCAGTGTGACCAACAACAATACAAGAATGACAGATTTTTCTGGTCAAGAAAATATTGCACGTTTCTCGGCATCCAAGAAAAGCTGTTCATGGCATATTATATCCATATTTGAAAGGTAGGCAGTTTTTTTGTTACGATAGGCGCGGTGATCGCCCAGACCGGAAAGTAAAATTTGATCTGGGCCTGAATGATACAGTACAGGAATTGGAAGGCATGCCATATGTCATACCCGGTCGCGGCTCCGCAGCCGGTACCGTCGTCAGTTTGTATCCCCCCCGTCTTTTCCCGTCCAAACCCCTGCCCAGTTGCTCTCATATTTTTTTTTTACGTAGACAGGTTGCCCCTCAAAGCACTTTCCTATTGGATGGACAAGAAAATCATACCCCATTTACCACCGGTCCAACCGTTATCCCATCATTTTACCGAGATGTATGGACAAAAATGATATTCTACTACTATTTGTTATAGGTGATTCTTGTAGACAACATGAGGCGAAGAACTTATTAAACTGCAGGAAGATATTGCCGTATCACCGATCGTCCCGGGAGGCGTTCGGCCTTTTATCTGTTTATCGTATCGTTATCGTTTATCGAATTATCAAACCTATTTTCGAAATACCGAGCTTTTTTAGGTTCGATGATATATTTTCTTTATCGAACGATATATCGAAAGCTCCGGTACGATATCCGAAACTACCCGCTAAACACATTGTACAGCAGACATTGCGAAAGGGAGGGGGGAGGTTCATACGTCTGAGAGCTGGTGAAATCCAATTTCCTGTGCCGATTGCGCATTTCTGATGCTCTCATCGCCTGTGATGCATGAACCCGCGAGAACTACGTAAAAAACGTCCGAATATCAGGTAGGTGCTCTGTCTGATAAACTGGCGCTACTCCCGTCATCACCCTTTCCATTCGTGGGCCCAACCACGTGTGTTGGTTACTGGATGCCTGAAGGTCGTACAGCAACAGTTACCGCACGTACGCGTACATATAGCAAACTTCCGACCACGTGTCATACCTCGTATTAATAGTGGTATAAGACACTCGTTCGTATATTTTGGTCATTTCACAGCAGTATCTTCGCAAACGCAAAAAAAAACACATAGCAATCCTCCGTGCATGTCTGTAGCTTCTTCGTACATCATACGAACGCCATTTACTCAGAATGACCCGCTACTATTAACAGTGTTGATTATCGACGCCAGAAAGGTTTCGGTACGATAAGGCCGAAAGAACTTCGGCAACAACAACGATACAACGATACATATTCTTACCGTACCGAAAAACCCAAAGAGACAATAACGATAGCGATAACGATAATGGAGGCAAAACCCGGCGCACGAAGCACGCAAAACATGTTCGTTAGAGGAAGGATAGACCACTAAGCTACTCAGTCAGCACTGACTGAGTAGCTCAGTGCTCTATTATTTCTGAAACGGGCAAAAAAAACATCTATATGGGCTCGATACAGCCTCCCGCGGATAACATCCTGCAGGGTTGATCAAGCCCCTAATCAGCGCCTGCTTTTCCTTTCCTTTGGTTCCCCTCCACCGATCACATTCTCCGGGGCTGATCTAACCCCTAATCAGCGCCTGGTTTTCCTTTCATTTGGCTCCCCTCCTCCGATAACATCCTCCGGGGTTGATCAAGCCCCTAATCAGCGCCTCCTTTTTTCTACCTTTGTTCCCCCTCCCTGGTCGTGTATCTCTCCACTTGATTTCCCCCTTTTTCTACCCTCTGCAGAAAAAGCGGAAATACGACGTCTGGCAGGACTCAAACCCCGGAAGTATTGTGTTAGTTTTAGAAAGGATAGACCACTGAGCTACTACTCAGTCAGCAGCTGATTGAGTAGCTCAGTGGTCTATCCTTTCGAAAGCGAACATGGCTGACTGAGTAGCTCAGTGGTCTATCCATTCTAAAACGAACAAAATAAGTACCTTTGGGCTCGATACGGCCTCCCGCCGATAACATCCTCCTGGGTTGATCAAGCCACTAGTCCGCGCTAACTGAGGAGCTCAGTGGTCTATCCTCTCTGAAACGAACAAAACACGCCCGCCCATTTCACGTTTTGTTATTTTCGCTTGATCCACACGAGACCCTAGGTATGACTAGCGTCTCGATCCTCAAAATGTATCTACCACGAGTTGCAAAGGTCCTGCCGCTCTGAGGCGTACACGTCGACGGGCGCCGTGCTATCATACCATTCATCAGGTTTCATGTGTTTTATTCGTAACAATGTTTTCATCACACACACATTGCATACGAGCCGGGCCAGCCAAGGTGCTGATAAATGGGTATACTAGACTGGCATCGCCCAGCTTGATACTACCTGGACCTGGTACCTATTAGGGACGGTGAGCTATTGTGATCTGCTGCAACGGTTGATGGCGAACAGGAGTTTCCGATCTAACCTCGATAAGGAGATGACCTCATTGTTGACTCCAAACCACACCCGTTACACCACCTCCGTTCCCCTTGCGGTCTCCGCGGAGCATTCATTCTGCGAGGCATGCCCTATCAGGCTGATAGCGTGTGGGGTAGGTATTTCTGGCGGGTATAAGGCCGGAATCACCCTCAAGGAGTGACACCTTCTTGCTGCTGCGTGTAGCCGCGAGGCTGAGGCGGCAAGAGACTTGGGTCGTACGTGGTACGTCGGGCAGGAAGACCTACGATTATTGTTTAGACAGCAGCGGCAGAGCAACAATGCTCAGTTGGGATGTCCGTGCGCGGAGGCACGCGCCACCACAAGCCAACTATAGCACAGTCTATTGCGCCGGTAGGATCCTGGATCCGACGATGAATGAGGAGGGAAACATATCGTCGACGAGCGGGGAAGAGACGAAATGAACTCACCCTGCGCGAGTTTTTTTCTTGTTTTCCATATCAGAACCGCAAGTAGTGCGAGGAGCATTTTGCTTTTCGGGACGGGGGAGAAGGGGAACCGGCTGGAAGGGAGTGGCAACGGAAGCACGTGCCAAGGAGCGGATGGATTGGGCTCAGGGGCATCTCTCACGACACATATTAGGAAGGGAGTGGCAACGGAAGCACGTGCCAAGGAGCGGGTGGATTGGGCTAAGGAGCATCTCTAACGACACATATTAGGCGAATCATTTGCCGAAATAGCAAGTTTATGGAAATGGAAACATGCCAAAATAATAGCAGAAAATCTGCCAAAAGCCTGTTTTGGATATTTCCGTTCTGCTTCGTTTCCAAATTCATGGAAAGGGATATTTACTATTTTAGACCAACAACGCCAACACAAGGTTGTACAAGCCAGACCCCCCCACGACGCCCCACGCAAGGATCGCTCTGACTTGTGAAATAGAGGGAAATAAGGAGGATACCCGGTGGCATTGATCACAACGATTGTAGGGCTGGCGACACTGGCTGTGAGCCCCGGGTGGATGGGACATGAGCATCGTTTGGTGCGGGGGCTGAAACGGAATCACAAACAACAGCCATTTCAGCTATTCCCAGCCGTCCCAGCTTTTCCCAAGGGACTTTGGCCGGGCTGGAAGAACTGCCGATCTCTGGGGTACGTGGGCTGCGCCTGAAGTCCTTTCTGCGGCAGTATTTGTTCCACAGAGCGCGTTGGCGTGTCGTCGGCTACCTGCTGCTGCTGTAAGGGGTATGACGAAAAATCTGAGGGCATTATGATGCGAACATTTGCCAAATATTGTATGAAGGGTTGTTGTCGAGTGAATCGAGAGTGGATAACGCCTTCGAAGTCGGCTAGGGAAAAAGGTTTTGCTATTTTTAGAAACCCGTATTGTTGAAGAAATATAATATAAACAAATACAAGAAAATTTGCATCAGGAATTCATCACAAAAAATTGTGCTATCAATAGACGTCTACCAGAAAATTGAAAGATTTTTCAGAGAAGATAATTTTAAAAAGGCAGCGTACACAGAGCTGGATATACGCCTTCTCCGTAGAATGGGTTGCTCCGGCTCCCGAAACAAATGCTTACAGCCGGCATTGGTTGCGGACGAGGTCCACGCCCGACATGGGATGTGCAGTGCCGTGTGTGCACGCGAGTCTTGAGAAGAACAGTGCCTAGCAGGCCCTCAGCCCCACCGAGTGGCCTCCTGTCGCACTGCGTCGGCTGCCTACGGCTAGAGGTGCACGCGCGTTTCACTGCTGTATAATATGCGCTGCCAGCTGTGATCATCATCGAGGACGTGACGACAAAGAAGACAACACACGAAATGTCTGGGCGTGAAATCGACAATCAATAGATCCGGATTTACTGAGGATACCGAGGTGGATCCAGTACTTTGATTGGAATTCATTTACGTACACACTGCACGCCTCGTCATTCCTGTCTCAGAAGACCCCACGCCAGATTGTAGAACAGAAAAACAGGAAAAAACTGAGCGATAGCAGGAGGAAAATGCCGGCGTCCTCAAGGACTACGCGTTCAGGAACACGCTCGCACAGGGTCTCCTATCGAACGCCCCAGGTGACCACGACGGCGCAACTGCCTCCCTCGACAGAGTCGTCGACGCCCTCCCGGAACATGCCTATCCCCGATTCTGATACGGCAACCTGCTCGCTCTCAAACACTATTTTTGCCGACCCCCCCTGCATGTCGGAAGGGAGCTTGGCGGCAGCGCCTTTCTGCAATCCGGCTCACGTTTATACAGGGGATGGAGTGTCGTGCAGTGTCAGCAGACACGGGAACCTCTCAACTCGCATGGGGTTGTCTTCCCGCCCGTGCCCGTTGGTTACAACGCTTCCCCTTCTGGCGGGAGAGCCGAACTTCCTGACCGTGATGACGCAGGTCGAAGAAACCGAGCAGGCCAGCCAGGAACCGGCTGCTTTGCGGAGAACCCACGCGCTTTCAGACATGGTGGAGAGTGCCACGAGACTGGCGCTCGCCGCGGGCCTTCTTGAGGCTTCGCGGGGATGTGTCATCATCCCCACCGTGGACGAATTGCGGGAGCCCTCGGTGGGGGTGGGGGAAAGGCCGAGGGGGGTGGGGGAACGGCCAGTGGAGGTGGACCAACGGCCGGTTCAGCCAAGGGGGATCGGGGCGGCGGCAGGCGGACTACGGGGAACAGTAGTGCTTATCAAAACGTCTACTGCCGTCGCCGGCAATAGCGTAGCGGTCAACAACGACGATGCGGCGTTCGTGGACCTGTTCATGTCACCGCATGCCAGCCATGAGGTGAGATTACAGTAGGCAGTCATCCTCCTCTTCCCGGGCGCGAGGGGCTAGAAGCAGGCACGGTCCATAGCGAACCAAATGCCTTCAAATGCACAGCAGCACACGTATCAACTTTCAGCTCTCATTGCTCGAGGCTCAGTTACTTGGTTCCAGATAGAGCGTCATTCTTTGAATCTTTGTAGAGGAACTTGACTTGATCCCAGTGTGGAAACCGGTCCTTTTCGTGGTGGTTACTGCCTGTAGTACCGCAAGGAGATATAATATTGTGGATGTACGAGTATCACGAACACGAGCACATGCCGGATGGAGCACCTACGGCGTCAAAAATAAAATGAATAACTAAAATATAACAAAATTGATACTATTAATAGTAGGTACGCGTCCTCTATAGGCTGGGGAGGTGTCGCTTTTGCCGATGGGGAACCATTCCGTACAGGCGAATTGTTTCGACACGAGTGGTCGTCCCGGCATATAAATAGTATGGAAATGCACGCATTGTACCACGTATTGCGCCAGTTTTGCGCACGGTACCCCGAGGCCCTGCGACGGGCGCAAGCCCTAATCGACGTCGACAACCAATCGGTGGTGGGCGCGTTCAAGCGGGGGCGGGCAAAATACCCCGTTACACAGGCGTTGTTGATACAACTGTTCGATCTGCAGGTAGCTTACGGTTCGCGTGTACCAAGCGGTGAAAAGCGGGAGACAGGGACGTGAGGAAGTATGGGTAGGACCGCTGACTGGGGCAGGAGGCCTTATTTAATCCAATACTTACCTCAAACAGTCGGTGCAGGCGTGGAAGAATGCTGTGGCAAAATCGACAATCAACAGATCCAGACTTACCGAGGATACCGAGGTGGATCCAGTACTTTGATTGGAATTCATTTACGTACACACTGCACGCCTCGTCGTTCCTGTTTCAGAAGACCTAACGCCGGATTGTAGAACGGAAAAACGGGAAAAACACTGACCATCCCCTTCACCCAGCTTGGGGCATTGGGTTGTGTATAGGCAGGGCCACTTCGGGCAGACACAATAGGCCGCCATAAACCCGAGTTAAGCGCGGGAAGATATCCCGGGACAGGACCACCGACCGGGGCAGGAGACCTCATTCAATCTCATACTTACTTCAAATAGTCGGTGAAGGCGTAGAAGAATACTGAGAAACACGGACCACCAGGACAGACCATGTGTAGCATTCGGCGACAAGCACGAATGAGGAAGATAGCAGCAGCCGATAGCAGGACAGTCCGTGCTGTGACTCAGGAAGATCGGCCCGATATGCGCTCCCGATAGCGTGAGGGCGTCTTGAGGAGTGCGCAGGGGTGGGAACGTGTTGCTGTGTGTGAGTGGGGAGAGATGTAAGTCGGGGGAGGCGGGAAGCACCTGACTGCTGTGGCTTGGAGCTTGCAGGGTCAAGGATCAACTTCAACCGCAGGAATCCCCTCGCGGGATTTACAACGATGCCCGTGTTTGCGTGATGGGATAGTTCCAGTTTATCAAGTGTATAAGGTGGTTGTAGAGTAAATCGAGAGTGAATAGCGCCTCCCGAGTCGGCTAGGGGGCAAGCGTTCGCTATTTGTGAAAACCCCTATATTATCGAGACTTTATAAAAACGAAAATTCCGAGAAAATGTGGATCATTTATTTCCACCAAAGTCCTCGCTCGAAGTTTGCCTGAAATTTCAACAGTTTCCGAGAAGATGATTTGAAAAAAAGCCAGTACACAGAGCTGCATCTACGCCTTCTTCGTAGAATGGGTTGCTCCGTCTCCCGAAAACAATGTAGACAGCCGGCATTGGTTGCGGACGGGGGCCACGCCCGACATATGCGATGTGAGGTGCCGTGTGCGCACGCAAATCTTGAGAAAGACAGTGCCTAGCGGGCCCTCAGCCGAACCGGGCGGCAGCCTGTCACACCACGTCGGTTGTCTGCGGGTTGAGGTTGACGCGCGTTTCACTGTGTAATATGCGCTGCCAGCTGGTCATCGTGGAGGAAGTGACGAGAAAGAAGGAGAAGCACGAAATATCTGGGTGAAACACGGACCAGAATAGACCATGTGCGGCATGCGGTGACCGACACGAATGGGGAATATAGCGGTAGTGTGCGCGGTGGTGGGAACGTGTTGCTGTGCAGGAGTGAGGAAAGTGGGATGTCGGGGGCGACGGAAACAACTGACTGCTGTGGCTTGGAGCTTGCAGGGTCAAGGATCAACTTCAACCGGAGGGATCCCCATTGCAGGATTTACAACGCCCGTGCTTGCGTGATGAAGTGGTGTCGATTGAATTGCAGTGTTTCACGATAGTAGGTTCTGGCAACTTCATGGAAAGTATGTCTCGCCAAAAAAACAAGTTTTCTGTTTTTTAATTCGGTCGTTACAAACGGCCCACAGACGATGAGGCGGCCATGAAAAACGACAGCAGGGCGGCACACGGAAACCCATGACCGGCGCGCACACCACTACGAGAGAAGCAGTCATCGTTTTATTTCTCTGGCTTTGTTTTTCACGAGGGAGTTCATTTACTTGTCAGTTTCGTCACTGGTTTCTGTAGTGTTGTTGCGAGTTGTATATCCTTCGTGGCGGGGAATTCCCCCCGCAAATATCAGAAACTTGGTATCATAGCTGTGCCGCACGTTTTGCCTAAGACAGTCCGGGAAGAAATGGCGATCGTTGATGTTCGTGTGGTGAATTCAGGTTCGATTGCTCCATTTAGATTGCTTGCCCGCGAGTCGTCGTGCGGAGAGCACACCAGACAGCAGGTGTGTCCCTCTCTATGTTTACGACTGTCGTACGTTTCGTACGGTCGGTGCAGACAGCACTCCAGATAGCAGTCGCTGTAGCCAGAAGCCAGGAGTTGGTTCGTGGTGGGAACAGGGGGGGATTACTTACCCCGACCATGTTGCTCCAATTTACACATCGATCTCATTTTGTGTGCGCCTTCTTCGTTTCGTGTACTTGTAGGCAGCCGAATTCGATTGTTATGGCTTCTTGGATCTTCTTATGAATAGGGCTCCAGCGCCTTCCTGAGACCACGGACTCCTCCGTTCGAGAGTTAATGTGAGAACAACAACAAAAGCTGTCGGTGATTTAGCGGCGGTACTTTCAATGTGCAGCTAACCCCAGCACCAGTCATTCAACGCAAGTAAGTACCGATTGGTTGTTGTGCGTCTGAAGAGGAAGATACGGAGTTTCATAGGCGATGGCAGGAGATGGGAGAGGCGAGGGCGTGACTACGGGCCACTCCAAACGATAGTGTATTCATTCGTAGAAAGTCCTTGAAGGTCAACACCAGACAGCTCAAACTCGTGAGGAAGGAGTGCAGAGCTTCTTTGAACAATATGTCAGTCAACTAGAGCTTCTACAAGAGCCCCGAGGGGGGGAAGCGGGAGTTTATGTGCAGTACATCGAAGACGAGGAGGGTAGATTGCTGCGGGACATTGACCTCACCCGAAAGCGCTTGGTAAGGTGGTTTCGCCAACCACTAAATACCAAGTCGCAGACCCCTTGGCCTTTGATTATCGCCGACGAGCCCAAGGTATGGTCCCCGTGTATGCCACTGGGCGACGTCCCGTCCAGATACGAGGTGAAAAAAGCGATCTAGGCGATAGCAAGCAGGAGGCGGAAGGGCCGGAGGGCCTTTCGTAGGAAACGTCCGGTTGTGTAAAAACAACTCACACCCACCTGGAGTGTGCCTACAAAATAAGGTTTTTAAGCCTCAGCGCTAAATTGGCGTTTCTCAATAGTGTGCCGCAACTACAAGTACAGGGACGGAGAAAGAGAAACACGTTGAACAACGCTGAGCCCAAGTAAAAACCAGAGGCATACCACTAGAACTGAATAGCGCCACCGCCGCTGCGCGGCCAGGACCGCAAATGGGAACCACCGGAACCGCGTTTTTGGGCGCCGTTCTGTTGGTGTGCGTTTCGTAAGATTGCTGCACTATGGCGAGACACAGCTATATCTCGGCAGCCTCGGTCCAAACACTCCGTCGGAAGCACAGCTCCTGCTGCAGATACAATAGCAATAGTAGTAGAATCCGCTACGCCGCAGGCTCCTGGCGCCGCACGAAGAGAGGACCAACGGCGAACACGTAACCACTGTCAGGTGACTTGGATGGAACGCTTCAATAAGAGACAAGAAGTAAAAGATGGTGGCGACCCCAGGCCGATGCTGAATTATTTGTTGGTTCAGCAGATGAAAGCTGATGGTGAGCAAACGTAGGGTGGGGGCGGTGCGCGTGTGTTACGAGTTAGGGGATCCGTCTAGTTAGGGGATCTCTTTGCCTTGGGGGATCCCCTCATACCTAAGGGGATCTAGGAGATACCCAGCAGGCTTAGGGGATCCCCAGCAGGCTTAGGGGATCCCTGGCAGGCTAAGGGGGTCCCTGGCAGTCTTAGGAGATCCCACACAGGCTTTAGGGATCCCCAACAGGCTTAGGGGATACCCAACAAGCTTAGGGAATCCCCAACAGGCTTAGGGGGTCCTCGGGATCCCCAACAGGCTTAGACGACCCTCACCATGTGTGTGTTTGTATGTGATATCCCCTTAGGGACGAGGCGATCGCCGAAGGAGAGAGGGATCGCCTCACGCAAACGGGACCCCCTAACACCATCTGGGTGATATCCATTATCACATTCGGATATCCAATATCACTATTCAATATTGGAAACCCACCCGAATTAGGGCTGCAAAATCAAGTTGTTTAATCATGGTGCTACAGTGAATGAACTCAAGGCGAGGGGATGTCCCCTGAACCTGTTGGGGATCCCGCAGCCAATTGGATCCCTTCATTTTACAAAATACGGGGACTAATTCCAAGGTGAATATCATGTAGTCATTATCGTGGATACCCTAAGGTGTAAGGGGATCCGCTAAGGTATGAGGGAGCGGGGTCCACATAAAGCATCCGCCACTGCCGGCGCAAAACGTAACGAGGGGTCGGAAATCCCTTGAGAATTCGCTCAAATGAAAAACAAAACAGGGAAATACCGTCAGTTAAAAAAGACAAAAGCCTGCTGTTGCGAGTGAGGGGATCCGCCTAGTTAGGGGATTCATTTGGTCTGCTGCACACTGCGGCGTTGAACAAACTATAACCCACAGGCTGCAAAACTGTATGTTGTACCTAGAATTGCTAGAACTGGGCCCTGGTTGCTCTAGCCGGTACAGTATGTACTGGCTCATCATATGCCAGTACACTGAACTCGACCAGTGCACTGGTGGTCGCAGCTTCGCCGCGACCCCTGCCCCCCCCCCCGGATGGTGAGGGGGACCCGCTGGAGGAGACCCGCCGGAGGAATGTTTTTGC
>JBBMHQ010091740.1:0-10655 GCA_037834295.1 Postelsia palmaeformis | reverse complement strand
CGTTGTCCATCTCGTGAGTCCGTTTGATTGTGTATGTCCCGCCCGAAACCCTTCCCCCCCCCGACCCCTTTTGGCTCCCAAGGAAGGCCCGCATCATTGTCACCAACATAACTCCCCGATCCTGGCTTCTTTCTTCCCCATCATGACCCCTACGGCACCTCCTAACGTCGGACGACCTCTGACCTTACCGGAACCCCCCCCCTTCCAAACTGCCCGGCGCATCCCCTCCCATCCTCTCCCATGTTATTTTCCCACCACCAGGAGAGCGAACATCGGCGTCATGGCCATCGGCTGGGCACTGGCACCGCATATACTGTTGATATCCAGTGCACTGATTGGTTATGACGACAGTATAGTCGCGACTGACTGAGTCAGCCTGTGCCCAGCCCTGCTACGAAGGCTGATGGAAACTACCTACTACCTGGTACTCAGGATTTCTACCCTTTAGAGACGAAAACCGTTGTACCCTTGGCCGTGTGCGTGTGAAGGTACTACCTAATGAGCTATACGGGGTGAAAGATCGATCGGTTACCCAGCCCAGGGTAATCCTTATAATACTCCCTTCCCCCTCTGAACGGCAGGATCTTCTGGGCGCCGGTACCGTATACGGCCGTACGCTGACCTACCCACTTCGTTTTAAATACCTGGGGAGCCAGGAGACATGCTAATTGGGACGCGCGCGCGAGCGCTTCTATAAAAGAATCCGTTCGAAGTGAGATTCGAATCCGTGTCCTCGACGATGCGGGAATACTCTTCGGGTGATAAAGTCGTAGGGGTTTTGATACTATGGCTATCCCATCACCATACCATGTTATAGTCCAATACTACTCCATATCGCATACGTTGGGTAAAGAATAATGTCTTTCGGAATATGACCGCATCGCATCATACCTTATACTAAAGCGGAATATAATATTTACGAGATTTAAGATTTCGGATATTTCATGCGTGATACACACATTTAGTTTCTTCGCACTCAGTATGTACTCCGTATGGGTTTTTTGTGCCTACACAAGAAGCTCGTCACGTCATAAACAAAAGGTTTGATGAGTGATCGTTCGTCAAACTGCTGCTGGTGTTGCTACTGCTCTGCTGTGCCATCACGTACTTCATATCGCGCGCGGGGACAGCATACACGTATCAACCTAGGGACCGACTGCTACTACTGCTGTGACTACTGATGATATGCACCCTGTGTCTAAAACACACCAGGTACCTGGTATGGTACAATCATGATCGGAGCACTCACTCTCACGTACTTGGCACTGTAATTCTGGATGTTTAGTCTCTCGCCCCGATCATCAATCCTTCTGGACATCAGGCATAAGGCACAACACACTGTCAGGTAGGTACATATATACTTCTGTGTTGGGCATGTACCGGGCATAATATTATAGTTATCATGGCATTGTTGTGGAGGCGTTATTGCTGCTGCGTTGTTGCTTGTTGTGGCATAACCTCGTCGCCACAATCTAGCCAGTGATCACAAGACAGCGTGGTCCTGATCTGTCGGGGGCAGTCAAGTAGAAGCGAGCATGATTCTGTCTAGCCGTCCCAACACGTGCGTGGGGGAAAAACTCCAGCCACCAATCATGGCATTGCGCTTTGTATATCCACATTTATCATGCGTAGCATACTTCGAGGGGTCGGCGGATTTTTGAGCTCGCGTGGACTCATCGTCCAGAAGGCGCGGACCCGCCCACATGGTTGGCGAGGAAATAATAGAGGGGGGACCGAGACCAGATTAGATGGGTGAGAGCTACGTTAACTTGGGCAAGGTTTCGGACCCAGGAATATTTTTTATATCGCCGTCCTTTGTTTTTAGTCGCGCCCTTTGTGGGCCAAGGCTCACAGACCTCCGACAGCAGGGAGGCAAGCGTTTTGTGGGACGGAAGGGAGATACATGCAGGAGACATATTTTGTTTGTCGGTGAGCACAAGAAGGGGCTGCCCGAGGATGAAGGAGGCATTGAAATAGCAGCGTGGTTGGGCGCGGCCGATCGCGTTGTTCCCCTCGCCAAGCCAGTGTTCGAGTATTCACGCTCGATTGATGGGTACACATACCGTGCATAACAGTGTATACCCCCCCCTCCGATGACAGTATTTATGGTTCGGGGTTTTCATCACCCTGGGTGGTATACTGTGGCGATGTGGTATACACCGTACCCTCGGTTCGGAAGTGGGTGGTCGTTCTGGGATTTTAGATTGCTCACCACCCCCGGGTGGTGTACTGTAGGGGTGTGATAAGAATGGGGGGTGGTAGTAGTGGTTACATATGGCATTCAACATCCAGTATCCAACAGCAAGCACATATTACAATGAAAGGCGACGGGACGACGCCAACTGTGCTCCAACCGTCCACCACCCGTCAAAGCGTACAAGTTGACGACAGTTTCAATTGCCCTGCTGCGCGAGTTTTTGGTGACAGCTACGTGTTATGATATCTTCTCTCACCTGTTGTGGTGTTATTATTGGTAGCCAAGTGTCCCCTCATCATACCTGGCAGGAGCTATCGCCTGCCGGACAGATCAATGCCCCGCCTGTTCGTTCAGAAGGCATTCGGCGAGCAAGCAGCGAGCAAGCGAACGACTGCGATAAGAATGATAACCTTCACGCAACTTGTGCGAGGGACCAGAGCGGGGCCAAAAGCACAACCTGCATAGCAGCAGTCGGTCCCTAGTGCCATAACTGCCCTTAAGCTTTGACACTGGCGTCATCGGCAGGGTATGGGTCGTTGGTCGTGAGTTCTTTACTCGTGTCAAGAACCTCTACTACAGTAGTTAGAAACATCGGAATAGACGTGTGCGGCCCCGTGTGAAGACCAAGAATCCCGCTGTTCTGGAGGGAGGGGGGGGGGGGGGTTCTAAAGCTTATATTGGGCGCTAAGTGATAAATAACCCTTTTGAGGCAAACTACAGTCCCATTCTGGGGACAGCCTGCTTAGAATTTGCCCAGAACAGGACTGCAACTATTTATTTTCCTAAAAAAGGTGAAGGTCTTGGTCCGCCGGGCTGCTGGTGATGAAATGTTAACCAATCCACCTACTCAATCTAAGCCTTTTGACGTACCTGGTACATGGTGCGTATTATGCCTTCTACGCTGTCCAAAACGAATAATTTTGCGGCACGGCGACTGTTTCGAACACCCGCTTGAACATCGCGACCTTCGAAAATACTACTGTGGGAGCCAAAATTGTAGAAGGACGACACACATGCGAACAGGAATTGAGTGGAAAACTGGACTTGGATGGGGTAGTTGGCACAGCGCACAAACACAGCGGTGGGAGACTTATTTACAAAAACCGGCCCGTCGGCTGATTATGAGGCGGTGCCTCAGGGGGTGTGGTATACATAGTACCCCGGGCAATGTAGCTTGGGTGGTCCTTCAGGATTTTAGAATTGTGGTGTACTAGTGTGGGGGTTTGGTAGGCAAGATGGGGTGTGCTATACACTGACATATACGGTGCATATGTCTGCTTCGATGTCCGCCGAAGAAAGACGGCCAGGCCAAGGCATGCTGTCAGGGGCGGCGGCATTCGGGTTCCATCTCCCGGCTGGGGGGGAAAGGGCAGACTCATTTGTTGCTCGTCTTAAGTCATCTGACCACTGACCACGTATCCCTTTCGAGGCGGAGCACCGCTCCTACTCCTACTAAAGACACCTCCAACAGTTGTGGGCGCTGATTACGATGTTTCCATATATTACATGCTCGTTTTTCGCTAATTTTTTCCCCTTCCTGAATCGCCGCCTGTGCCACCGTCTGCCTCCTAGAATATCGATCGTTTTCTCGCTGCTATCTAGTGTGCCATACTCCTTCATGTCACATTCTTCTATCCCCCTCATCTTCTCTTCTAACGCATCCCGTTCCCCCTTGTACATTTCACATTGTCCTACTGTGTGAGTTATATTCTCTACCAGGTATTGGTTTGCCACACGGGCACATCTGGGTACCTAATTCCTCCTGCTCCCGGCTACTGGTATACCTGGTACCTCTTTCTTATTTCTGGCAAGTCCAGGTCACCCACACGGAATTGCAGTTTCAGCATTTTCACGAAGTACACTGGGCCGTGCAATTACGTTTTCACTCTTACCCCTTCGCTTAATCCCTCGTACGTATTTATCGTAAGTGTTTATTTGGTTTCATCTTATTTTTCAACACCATTATACGTAGCCTTCCCCTTCTTTCTACCCTTCCTTCCACTCCCTGTCCTGTACCTCCCAAACTTCCCTGACGGACATCATGTCTTCTTGGTTTCTCCCTACCAGGTGCCGGTGCCGGAATTCCCTTCCATACTATCTCGACTTCGCTATCCCATCTTGTTCCAGCTCGCCCCTTTGTTACTTTCTCCCACACAGCTCTATCAACTATGGCTGGCAACCTCTTTTTTGGCAAGTGTCTTGCTGTTTATTGGCATTTCAAGTTTATCACGTCTCAATTTGCCTTGAGTAGGTACACTCTCATTTCTCCTCTTGATACTACAGTAGTACTCCACGTACATGAGCATTTTATCGATGTACTTTTTTTAGCTGCTGTCATCTGTGTGCTGTTTCCAGCTGTTTTTAATTAATTCACTTTCTCGTTCCCTTCCCGTTTCTCGTGCATATTTTAGCTTTAGTACTGTCACATTCACAAGGGGCGGGGGGGGCTACACCCCAGCAAAGGCGGAGCAGACCCGAGCAAAGCATGAGGTGGAACGAGTCGGTACGGTCGGAATAATAGTTTTTCACGCGTCAGAACTGTTATTGACGGTGAGGCCACAGTCAGGCGCAGAGGAGGAGACGCCCAAAACGCTGTCGTGGGACCGAGCGGCCACGGCACGCGTGGCAGGCTGGCGCTTTTGGCCTACAGTGCGGGGAATCCGTGGCTTGCTGGCCGGCCTACATCTTGCGTCGTGTTGTATCCCTGCATCTTGTTGTCCACACCTACCTGCAATATAGTAGTACTGTATTGTATGCACAACACGCGAATGAAGCTCGTGCGTTCAGCCAGCCGATCGACCGACACAAAAAAACAGATATGATGTCCATCTGTGTGTACCTTTTGTCATCAGTGGGTCTATACAGGGTTTCCTCTTTGGGCTCGGTAGGTACTGGTATTGCGTAACGGGAGAGATGACGTACCGAACCCGGGGCAACACGCTCAAGTCGGGGTATGAAGACTACAACAAAGTAGGGTTTACCCTCTTCAGTCTTGGTTGATGTACAATTCATTTATTATGCCTTAGGAGGCCTACCGTCTGGAGTATCGCGTGGCTATAAGCCACAATTCGGCCAACCAGCTGGGGGGGATGTGAAGTCGGTATCCTCTTTCGGTGGACCCCGGCAGGGTTTTCTGTTAGGGTTTGGCAGATGCGGTAATAATGGCGGCAATATCTTGCCAAACCCGGTGACGGTGACGTTATCGTTCGCGGAAATATTCTAACCCTGGGTCCTTTAATGCTTTGTCCCTCTTTCCTACGATCGAGAACCATGTATAGTGGCAGAAGCGCGTCTAACTCGGTTGAGGCAATGCCAGGGCTCAGATTTTACTGTTTACGGCCCCTAGGCTAATATGGACTACATTCGCCCCGCTTTTATGCATTAATCTGCCACCTTAAGCGCGTCGACATTGTTGGAGGTGTGATCCATTTTGTGTCACGTGGGAACAGTAATAATGCCACATGACTGCCGCTCAGCGATTGGGGTTCGCGTGAGGCATGATGCACGCACAGACGAAAGTTCGCACAGCATGTTATGGTATACTTTTTGTGCCTTCAACGGCGCCTCTCACGCTCACAACTCGAACAGCGCAAACTCCGTCCTGCATACTATTAACGAGTAGAAATAATCGGTCCCTTACCCAACCTTCATTTGCCACCCGACTTCGTTCATTTTCGCACTCCAGCATACTGTAGGACTGACGATACGGTGGTAAAACTGCTGACCTTGGAACGCACACCTAGGTAGGTGTGAAATGTAAGCCAAAAGTAGAGCTATCAGTAGCTCGCTGCCTTTCTGCGTCCGGAAACTCATTCAACACTGGCGCAGAGCTGTATTGTCTTCGCTGTAGGCCATCACCTCATGAAACCGTCTGTGCGCACGGCGCCCAGGGAAAAACTCTCTCCCTCGCCGTCGATGGTGTCGGCTGGAAACCCACAACAATTACCCCCCAGCCTCTCGTAGGCCTACCTGCTCCAACAGCAGGCAGTCTCGCGCCGGTCGCTCGTGGGCGTCTGCTTATACTCGCGCAGCTTTGCTCGTGGCAAGAATGGCAGCAGGCGAGTGCGCACAGTGCCACTTCAGCATGTTGATGTGCATCCCGTTATCAACCCTTCCGTCGGCATGCGCGACCAACCATGAATATTCCGAGACACAACAATGAAACTGGCAATACGACTGATCGGGCGTCGCGTTGATTATGTTACTCTTTCCGGTAGCTGTCAATGGCGGAGAGCTGACTTGTTTCCAGGCCAACACCTCGAAGAAAAAATCTCTTGTATTGCGGCAGGAAACTACTCGCCCGTGTTGCTGACTAATACAGACATAAAATATACAATAAACCCTTGTATCAACCATACCTTACCTCCCGCCCACCAGATATTTCGTGCCCAAACCCCTCCGTGTGGCAGATATCAGAAAACATACAGCCAGTGCCCGTGTTGGTTCCTTTTCAAGAGGGATATCAGCTCTGGCAACACAAACGGAACAAGAAAGCCCCGGATCGCACGGGAGCGTTACCGAGGGGCGATCATCTCAGATACCTCCAACTACATGAACGCCTCCTCCACGCCTCGAGGCCCATCCGACCCATCCACACATGCATGCGCCATCTGTAAACCCTGGCGTCATTTGACCCTTTATTGCCTCCGTCACAATCCACGTCTCATTTCCAAATCGCAAAACATTTTGTATTATTACACTCCGTGACGCTCACGGCGTGTCGCGCTGAGCGCCCGCGCCCAACGGCAGTTGGATGCCTTGGGTAAAAAATGACCTAGCATATCAATAGACTACTGAGCCAGCAGCCCAAGTCAGTAGGCGATCTAGAGTAGATTATCCCTCATATCCAACAATACGGTAGGTTCTGACAAAAAGCAGGTAGGTATTATACGCGTGCAAGTATAATGGACTGTGTTTATCGAGCGGGTGCCGCGAACCCCCTCCCCCCTCCCCCTCCGCCCCATTCTCTCTCGCTGCAAGAGCGCAAAAAACAAGTTGTATAAAAACACTTCGCAAATATGTGTGAAGAGGACCATGGACATTTTGGCGCGATGGCAACATGGCGAACGATGCGGGTGTTTTACGAGTTTCTGAAGCTGAATACAGGTCAACAAGGTTGGACTGCTACCGTTCGCACTGGTACCGCTACAAACTTTTTTAACTACTTCAAGTAAACGATGGTACATCAACACAGTTCACCAACTCTCGACAAAAGTACCAAACTTGATCAAGACAAGTACATGGCGGCAAAACCAAGACGACTCCAAGCTGCGAGCCACACTGCTCTGCGCAAGGCATGTATGTACTCCCCCCCGCTGCGATATCCAACAATAGCTCCTATAGCATCGCCACTACAACTCATCCTCCGAAGCAACTACAAGATACCAGGCAAGCCCTGTGCCTTTTGTACCCGCAGGAAGTCCGTCGAGCCGAGAAGGGCAGGCGGGCAAGGCCGACTTTCGACGAACTTCACGCCACACCATAAGCCATGGATCGGCATGTAGTACTACAGCATAAAAGCTAGCGCACACAAGAGAAAAAACATCAAACTACTAATGTACTGCTGCAGTCGAAAAAACACTCGCATATTACGCATGTGTATATATATACGCCCGTGAACAAAACTGAAGACGAAACTACAGGTCCGTGTACAGTCTGCTCGCTCGCCCTCGAAGATCAAGCACCGTTTGCCAAATTCATCTGCTGCTGCTGCTGCAAGCGGCGCCCGAAGAGGCAGAAAAGCAAACAGAACATTCACCCAACAAAAATAAACAACACCCTACCAGGCACAACCTACAAAACAATGTACTTGACTCGCTTTATTTGCCCGCCGGCGACACCTTTTGTACTCCCTTTCGCCTATATTACTATTAGTACGTTTACCTTGACGGTTGCTGCCACGTACTTGCTTCCGGAGAAACCCTTCGCTGTCGGAAAACCCCCGCTGACACGCACGCATGCACAATATCGTTTGGTCCCATTTTTAGGGTAGCGGCGGCCGCGAGCCGTACCTCACGGGGCAAAACTTTACGTGCTCTACTTTCCAACGCATGCGGTTTCAGCGTTTGGTCTCACGCGCGATAGCACAGCCTTTGAAACCCATCAACAACCGCACACCAAAAGAGGAGGGGGAAAAGGAGGAAAACCACAGCAGACTTGGACGACTTGTGGAGCGCGGCTGTTGCATCATGCCACCAAGGGTTGACACAATCACATGCACTCGCTCAGCTCTTCTACCAAAACCGTAAGGAAAATCATCACTATCACGACTGTCCTAATCGAAAACCGTCCACCCTACCTAAATGTTGCCACCCTACCGCCTCCGCCTTCGTTCAAGTCTTCTATCAAAGCCATCATGACCATCATCACGGCTGCTGTCCTAATCGTAACCATCAACTCTACAAGTGCCTGAATCTTGTCACCCTGCCGCCTTCGCCCCTCCTGCTCTTCTTCTGGCCGACAATCGAGAGGGCAGTCGCGAGACACACATAGGTTCCGCCACCCCCTTACACACTAAAGGGCGATATCATCATCCACGGCCAAATTCTTCAATTTTGAAAGCCACGACGACCCCAGATGGCGTCACCGGTCGACCTGGAGGTTTCCCCCACTGGAAAATTCCTTCCAAAAACGTTGACAAGTTGTTGGAAACCCGCGGGCATGCGCAATCCCCGTCCTTTCTCTCTCTCTAGAGCGCGCGGCGCGAACAAAAATCAACGTATCATAGAGGTGCCACGAGTACGCAAATCGACCGACGAACCAAAGAGCAGAACTGGCGAGGGGGAGAGAAACTTATCTCTGTGCCTTGTCTCGTCTCGACTCGCGCGCGAAAAAATCAAATCAAAACAAAACAATAACTACCAAGACAATAAGTATCCGCACGGTGTAAATATAGACCGACCGCCGACCGCCATAGAACCGCAAAAGTTGTTGCCGGGAACAGGCGGGACAGCACTCCTCCCCGCGTCGGCGGGAACAAACTGCGTATACCAGTCAAAACCGCCGCCGCCACCAAAAGAAAGGCCACCCTCAATGAACTCATAAAAAACCGCCACCCAAAAGCAACGTCCAATGAATGACACTGGTCGCAAGTGCCGAAGCACACATGACAACGGCCACTACCAAACCAACCTCACGAGACGGCCGGCTGCCTGTTGCTGCATTTGCTCGATCCATCTAAACGCCATATACCCTTCGAAACCCTGCCCGCCGTTTATCGAGTCGTTGGGAAAAAAACGGATAGCATGCAGCACGGCGCGGCGCTGAGGAGTGGTGGTTCGCCCATAAAACCCCGGGCACGGTAATAGCCATTCATCTCGTCCCGAGACAAAAACGAAGAACAGACACTACAAAATATCAGCCGGAAACTCACGCATCCACTCACTTCCCGTCCAACATATATCCCCCGCACCTTCAGTAGCTAAAATGAAAAAAGAGAACGAGCCGAAACGTTCAGTAACGCCACTGGCATGAAGAGGGGAAAAAAGGACCATAATAAAGGCGGGAGAGGGCTCCCCTCGCACACGCCAACAAACAAAAAGAGCTCGTCAGAATAAGCAACTTTACTATTAATACTAGTACTAGAAGATGGACCACCTGTTCTATAGTAGAAGTGCCCCTTTCCCCTTCGACGCGTCTTAGCTCACCACCTACCACTACTACGGCTGAAGGGTTGGCGCCTCTCATGACGACGATTGCCAACTGGTGGATCCCTTCCCTCCGACACCCTCTGTGGACGCTCTCCTCAGGCCACCAACACCACCAGAGGCAAGGCAGGGCGCGAGGAAATATATTCGAGGGGCGGTCCGTAAACATGGAGACCTCAAACAGCGGGAGACCAAATCAGAACCAGACCGAAGACGACACTAGACTCGACCCGAGCAGCAACGGTTGTGTCTCAAAAGCCAAAAAAATATGCCCGGCAAAGACGGACGTACAGAAACACAATATCCACACTTCCCTCAGTGCACACGAAAAAGCTAGAGTACAATAACAGTAAGATAGGCTGGCGCTCATGATATGTACGGTAGCGTTGCCGCCTCTCTCGGTGTGGCACGCCCTCGAAGACGTTGAAACCCGGCGACAAGCGCTTCAAGTCAAGAGCAAAGCGCATGTAAATACTGCGTTCTGGCACAAACGCGTATATAGCAGCCCAGCAGCGCGGGGACCAAACTAATTGGCCAAGAGCCCGAACCGCAGCCGCCCCCCGGAACTAATCCAGCGGCTAAACAGAGACACAAAAGGCACAAGGTACACGCACGCGGATACACATACAAAAGAAACAGAATAAAGAAACTACGCGAACCTAAACATATCGAACCGAAAGCAAAGCTATCATAGCTTCCGCGTGCGCACCGCTGCACGAGCAACACCAACAGCGGCAGCAGACATCGTCGCTATCATACCGTCACACGAGGCTACCGAATCGATAGCAGCAAAAGTCGACAGGAAAACGAAA
>JBBMHQ010091729.1:0-10655 GCA_037834295.1 Postelsia palmaeformis | reverse complement strand
AATCAGATGAGACCAGCTTGGCCCTTTTCCACCGTTGTTTTTTGGTACTCCCGGCTCTGGCCATATATTCACCGGGAGCTCCCGTTTTTGGCGATTGCCCTATAATAAAGGCCTTTCTGCTCGCGCCAAGGTCTCTTTCGGCCTTGTTGCACTGGTTCCAGTGTGAAGGGCGGTCGGTCAAGGTGTCAACCCGCGGGGCCCGATATGGCGCATGCAATTGCGCGCAAGGTCAGCAGCGGCACGGAAATGTGCTGCGTACACAGACACGCGAGTCCGTGGGCTCTGTCTGGGACGTCGAGAGATCGGCCCCGATAATGCTTTGTTTGGAGGGACTTTCTCCCCGGGGTCCGGGGACGTTTCCCCCGGAGGTATTTCCCATTTTTTTTGTTATGAAGTGCCCCCACATACTATATACAAGTCCCTACCTGGTACGGTACGTACGTACTTTGGTATTTCATTCTACTGCTGTACGATACTTGCCGGGCGGACAACGTGTTTTACAGCAGAACAGCTGTACTCAATCAAAGCAAACGTCCACCCCATGGGGACAATACAGGTAGCTCAGATGATATTATTAAGGGTCAATCGTCGTTGTTTCATGCTGGAACAAGAGACGAGAGGACGCAACACACAGAAACTACGCCCACCTTGGCACACATCGCCTGGCCCCACACAATCCCGAGGCCCAGGAGGCTACCCCCGCCGGCGAGAGCATGCCTCTTCATCATGGCACTCAGACAGAAAAACACACCTTTGCTCAGAAAAACTGAGAAGTGCGACGCAAGCAGACGTGATTGAACGACCACCGAACGATATATATAGGGTTTCCATTAGGTTCTTACAGCGTGTGTATTTTTTATTGTATCTCAGGGTTTGTCTTTGGTTCTCGAAGCGTGTTTTTATCGACGTCAATCCGCGCAGCACGTAGTGGAAACATGCTGATCAAGTACTCTAGAGCTGCAGCGACTACACAGCAGTGTCGCAACCATGAAGAGCATTGGTACTGCAGCGGTGGCTGCAGCAGTTTTTTTGTGTTCGCTGGGCCATCGTGCGGTTGCTTGGACGGCGCCATCTACGGCAACAGTGGCGTGTGGCCGAGCATCTGGATCCTTACGTTCGTGCCGACAGTCCCGATTGCCTCACAAACGCAACAAGTTTGCAGCCGGAGGCAGATGTTTGCGTGCCCGCACCAGCACCAGCATCAGCGCTAGCTCAAGTAAAAGTCACAGCAGCAGCGCACCTCTGTCGATAGCTTTGACGTCGGCCGGTGATTGGTCGCCAAGAGAACAACCGCGATCTCTACGGCGTCAGTTGCCAGCAGGGAGGAGGCCAAGTGTCCTTTACGCAACTACTTCAACAACAGCAGCAGGAGTCGAGTCAGAAGACGATGGCCGTGTCGAGATTGCGGGTACGTGTGCTTCTTGCGTTGCGTCTCCATTGCAGCAGCCGCAATGCAGTGCAGTAGTACAGCAACTGCCACGGCAGCCGTTAGCAGCATAGTAAACACGAGCAGCACACAACTAGCCGGCAGAGCGAATTGTTGGGTTTTGAAGTCGTGTTCCTTTTTGCCTGACTGATTATTTAGTTTGTTCGACCTAATGAACCTGAACAATGAACCTGAACATGGGAAGCAACTGCCACGATAGAATGCTCGTACGAGTACTGCGTCCTGCTGCTATACATACCATTGGTCTACGTACACGTGTCTGCTGCTAACTGCTGCTTCTATCACTAGACGAATAGTTTTGAACGTGTTCGGCTGCTGTACGATCGCTGCCAACGTCGTTCGAGCAATCGTAAAGTACAGCAATAGCAGTGCAACCAGGGGCAAGTACGAGAAAAAAAAAGAAGAGGAAACAGAGCGTCGCCACCAATGATTGAAAACAAGTTACCAGGTACCTGTTATTATTCGCCCCGGTAGACTGTTAATAGTGGTCAGCTTCAAAGACCATTGGTATTGGTACCCAAGTTCAAATCCCACCGTGGTGAGACTTCATTTGAAAAAATAAAAAGGTACCAATTGCTGAGAGCGCCATCGTTGCGCGGGTAGGCAGAATTCGACGCAAGCCGACGAGGGAAGAAAGTGCTGAAATCCTCTCGCGATAAAAATGCAAGGCACGTGCCGTAGTGGGGAGGAGGGAGAAGAGCCTACTTAGTGACCCCAGAATTGAGTTACGACTGAAGAGGGAGAGAGAGAAGAAGGGCGAAGATAATAAAGGGGATGAGAAAAAAAAAAAAAAAAGTGCGGAGGACATATTAAATAGGGACCTACGGTAGGGACAAAAACCTACCAGGTATATATTGCGCTGTTTTTACTAAAAGTATTTGATCCTAGTAGTTTGTGGTCCCCCGCAAATAGTACGTACCCACAAGTAGTGGGGACCCGCTACTGAGAAACGTCAATTTGGTGTCCAGGCTCAACGTCTTGATTTTTTTCCGATCTTGATGTAACTCTCTTGTATACCAGGGTAGTATTTAGAGTTGGTCTCATTGGTGAGCTGTGTTTCTTAACCCAATTTTCCTGTTGCTCGTGCTGATCTAAGCTTATTTTTCTCAATACACTGCTGTTTCTCAACTCCGGGCGCACATTAACTGCTGTAGCTACAAAAAGTAGCTTCGGGGTTTGCGAGGGATGACACGACATTTTTTTTCCCCAGCTTTGTTTTACTCGATTTTAGTATGCCCTCCCTTGTCCGGAACTAAAAAAGCAAAAGCGAGGTGTCCCAAGGTGTCCTTCTTTTCTTGCCGCGCACCCTTACCAACAAACTACGGCAGTACTGCCTTTTGACTCGGTGCCAACTACTTGCATCTTCCATCGCAGTACTGCGTGTCCTGAGCAACGATGGGAGTAACCAGCGGATCGATCGATCGTGGTTTGTTGCCTGCCCAGAGTGTCCTTGTCTCACCGCCCGCATCTATAGCTCGTTGGTGCAGCAGCACAGCAATACTGCTATTGTTGCAGGAGGTCCTGTCTGACGCATACTACAGTTGTACCGGTCACAATGGCAACAAACAGCAGCTATTGATATTACGGCGGGCCATACAGTAGGAATCAGAACCAAATATTGTCACGTAAAAATAGGGATATATACCAAGTATAGTGTTTTGTGTGTGCCGTAGGTACTTTTGACTCAGGTCGGCCGTATTAGGAGAGGTCCTTCCCCCGGGTCCCACGAGTATATTTGCCCCCAAAGACTGGTCAGGGCTGCCCACGAGTACCGTACCGCGAACGAGACGCGTTGACCGGCGGCAGTATAAATTCCATGGGAACACTGCTGCCGTGCTCTGCAAGAGCTTTCTGTCAAGCATCGCGTGCTGATTTCGTCGGCATCAGAAAGTGTCTGCTGTTATTCCTGCGTACTGGTAATAAATATGATGCCTCAGGTCAGCAAGCTCCACCTCATGCCGATGGTGGGGCACACAGACAAGCATCGAACTTGTAAACGCCTGTCGCGATGATACGGACACACGCACATCCGAAACTAGCAGGATTAATTGCGCGGGTGATGTACCGGTGTTCGCCCTGCACCCTGCCCGCCGCTGTCCTAAAAGCCCGGTGTCTGTCTTTGCCTCAGTCTCGCCTTGCTAAACGCCTGCCTGGTTTCGACCGTCCGACGTGCATGGGATACTCGCACGGTAGATGCGTAATAAATGCTGTATGCGGCGTATCTGGTGCAATACAAGCAGTGGTACGAGTAGTGTTGTCCGAGTACAGTAGTTCTATTTTACAACGGTTTAAGCCCAAGTCAACACCAGGTTCTGATACAAAGTGGGGCGGAGAGAATACTTACAGAGTGAGCAGCTGCACGATCGTACCGGCACAAATAGCTCCTGCTAAAAAATACAACCCAGGTAATCGAACCCAGCCCAACCCTACCTAACCCAACCCAACCCAGGTAACCAAACCCTGTCCAACCCAACCCCACCCAACCCAACCCATCCTAGCTCCAATCAACCCAACCCACACCATGAAACTAGTTAAACTAAGCTAAACTAACCCACACCTTCAAATTATGTGTAACTGCAACAGCACTCTGCATATTTATTCCGCAACATTTGTTGTTTTTTTCTTTGATTCAAGCAGGCGTTGCAGATGACGGCGAGGCCGCAGGCGCCCGGGACGGCGAGAACGGGGAAGGGGGCCCGGCGGAGGGTGGAGGCGAGGCCCGGGAGGGAGCATCCCTGGAGAAACAAATTCGTCTCTTCATCGAGATGTCGACTCCATTCTTCGAGGTGGGGGGGTCGTAAATATAAGGACCGCTTGTTATCCGTGTCAATGTCTAAACGTTCCTTATATTTCCGACCAGCACAGTAGTAATATGAATGCATCTGCCGACTGTTTCTGTGGAGGTATAATATTGGCCTCCTATGAAACGTACGTACCGGTACCGAATACTGGTGTACCGGGTACTGGTACGAGATTACGGCGGGTCGTCCCATTCTATTACGAGGGTTCCGGGTATGTGATGTATTCCAGTGGTACTCGTAGTCTGCCGCTGGTCTCCCTGCTGTTCCTGCTGTTGAGTGGTTTTTCATCTGCAGTAGTGGTGGTAGTAGTAGTAGTAGTAGTAGCTGTAGTAGTGGTAGTAGTAGCAGTAGTAGCAGTAGCAGTAGTAGTAGTAGTGGTAGTAGTAGTAGTAGCAGCAGCAGTAGTAGCAGCAGTAGTAGTAGTAGTAGTAGCAGCAGTAGTAGTAGTGTCGGTGGTTGTAGCTGCTGTTGTTGTTGCTGTCATTGTTGTAGCGGTAGAAGTAGCAGTATTAATAGTAGTAGTAGTAGTAGTAGTAGAAGTAGCAGTAGTAGTGGTGGTAGTAGCAGTAACAGTAGTAGTAGTAGTAGTAGTAGTAGTAACCGCTAGAGGTAGTTGGCGGGTGATCGACGGACCCTGCCCCTTGTTTCAATGCTCGTGCCCCCGCCCACGCCGAGAGCAACACCAACACTAAACATACCGACACGCGACACTTGTCATATCGATGCCCCGTCGTCGTCGCAGGAGGACATGGGTGCGCGTTGGTTGCTGGCGACGGTGGTCGCCCTGACGCTCCTCAACAGCGGCGTTTCCGTAGCGTTCTCCTACATCGGGCGGGACTTCTGGACCGCGCTCTCAAATAAGGACCCCGCACAGTTCAGTATCATGCTGCAAAGGTAAGGAGCGTGTCCATGTTGTTACCTCCCCAGGAGGCGTGTGTGTTGTTTTTTGGGATACGTGTACTCGTGGGCTTGCGCTATAACCCCAATGCTGTATTTAGGGGTGTTGGTGTTTGTTGCTGAGCGTTCTGCCCGTGCTGTTGCTGTTGTTGTGTTTTTGCTGGGGGTTGTCGTTGCTTGCTGCTTCAGTTGATGTTGCTGCCGGTGTTGGTGTTGGTGTTGGTGCTGGTCGACCTGTCGTTGTTGTTGTTGCCGCTGTTGTTGCTGCTGTTATTGCTGTTGTAGTCGTCGTCGTTATTGCCGTGGCGGGCTCAGCCCCAGCCCATCCCTTTGTCGTTACCCCCCCCCGCTCCCGCCCCCCCCTTCTCGCCCTCCATAACTCACTCCTCCTAAGGTTTCTGGGTGCGTTGGTTGCTGGAGTGCCAGTATCGGTTTTCTACCGCTACGAAAGGAGTAAGCTGGCGCTAGCCTGGAGGGAGTGGATGACCAAGCGAGTCATGGATGTGAGAGAGCACAAAAAGTTGTACGACCGTTTCGGCAGCGATCGATTTTCCCGATGATCTTTTCCTACTGTAGATCACTAGCGGTTGGTTGATCGGTCGGCAAATCAAAACGTCGGCGGGGGTGGTCGGCGGGAGTGCGAGCGATGCGCACCGTCGAGTTGGGGCACGTTGCGGAAGAAAAAACTCAAAAACCAGCCAACGCAGAATAGTCTGTATAGCTCGCTGTTAGGGTAGGCACCGGCAGAGTTTAGGGAGGGGGGGGAGCGGGGCTGTGTTCTCATTTTTTTTCATCAAGCGGTATGACGTATTTTGTCTTTCGTCGTGCATGGCGAAGCGTCTGTATCGCTTGCGTGGATCGATGGAAGTTCGGGCAATCATGTGATCGAAGCATCTATACACCTTTATCCTGCGCTTGAGATTGCTCGTTACAGCGTCGTCTACTCTGATCACTGACCACGCGAGACCGGGGTTCAGCCCAGCCAGGGCTCGAAACACCACGGTGTCGTTTTGTTTTTCGATTTTTTTTCTGTAATTTTTGTGTCTTAACGCCCGTTTTGCAGACCCTTTTTTTCCCCCCTCCAGTGGTGGATGGGTGGATCATCCCAACACTACTTCCAAGTTATTATTCAGCCCCCAAACGTAATGGGGTAGTCAGCTCTCATGGAGCGCAAAGGAAAACCAGCAATAAGAAAACTGATGGATAGTTGCTACGATAGAAACATGACTTACTTTGGTCTTTTTTGTTTGCCACTGAGACTGGCGGGGCCCCTTCAGGGCACAAAAAACTACTCAATAGACCACTCTGGTCGCAAATATAAGGATCCTTTACGCGTCAATATGAAGGCGAATCGGTTCTTAAATTCACGCCCATGGGTGGTGAATCGCTTAAAATCTCAGTTCGTTTTTGTCACAATTTTCGGACAGCACCTGCGAAAGGCCGAGCCTAACCTTAGGTCGGTTTTTTAATTTTTATATTTTCTTGGCAAAATCCAGTTTTCTTGGGAGAGGTATATAGAGTTCCTCAACTTAAGAGTATGAAGAAAAATAGGGTGCTTCCCCTATGCCTTGGCACACGTCGCTACCACGTTGTGAGTGGGAGCGATCTTCATGACTGCCTGACTCGGCTAGCCACAACCACCGTACCATGCATGCCCTTTCGTCCCGCCATGGGACCGAACCAAAAACCCTTGCGACGCAGATCTACTATTCCTAGGGCTGGACACTGGCACAGTATGTACTGTCAGTAGTAGAAGTCTACTGATTGACCTGGCCAGTATATTCGCCTGTAGTTTTATCTTACGAACGCTCAAGAAACACGCCGTTTGTTAGTACGGAAACCCACTAAAGACGTTTCTGGAGAAGAGAGATACAGCGGTATACTGCTGCTGCTGCAATCCAGTCCGTACAGTGATCGGTTTTGACCACAGCATGATTGCTACGAGTACTGGCCTGACTCAACCGGTGCACAACCCTGGCTGTTGTACCACCATGTGATTCCAATCGGACTTGGTGATTGCCCTTTCTCGGCCTGTGTCCCCCCTCGACGAACATTCTGCGACACAGATATACTATAGCGGACAGACGTATTACACTCTCGAGGCCTCGAAGGAGATCGACAATCCAGACCAGCGGATTGCGGAGGACGTCCGAGCCTTCACGCAGGTGTCACTGGAGTTCCTAATCACGATCCTGACGTCGTGCATCGACCTGGCATCGTTTTCGACCATCCTGTACTCGTGAGTCGCGAGACAAAGCAACAGCAGCGGCAACAGTAGTATCAGCAGCAGCAGCGGTATCAGCAAGCACTAACAATACAGTATGCAAAAAAAGATCACCAGCAGTAATTGGCATGAAGTAGCGTAGTATGGCTCTATAACTGGAAAGGGCGCAAGGGCAGCAGTAGCAGCGGTAGTAATAGCAGCAGCGGCAGCAGCCGCGGCAGCAGCAGCAGTAGCGGCAGCAATAACAGCAGCGGTAGCAATGGCAGTCGCATTACCAAACAACAGCAGCAGCAGCAGCAACAACAGGTTGTTTTTTTCGTAGTCAGAAGAGGGAGTAACGACGATGGGACGGGCGGCTGGGCCTTGCGGAACGGAACGAAACGGGTCCGCTCGTGATGCTGCCGGGGTGTATTCGCTTTCGTATCATTTTGTTCATCGTTACTGTCAAGGTACACGAACATTCGATTGGAACTAAAACAAACCTAGCGGGGAATGGACATTACACTGATCAAATAGTTGTGTCAAATTGAGACAAAAAATGTACGCGCGATCGAATTATCATACGCGACTCGTCAGATATCACGTTCGCCCGAAATCCTTCATCTCGCGGCGCCCGCTATTGTTTTCTTAATTGCTAAAAATATAGACCTACGTATCTTGACTGTACCCAGCACGTATATATGTCATGTAAGTTCACACTTTCACCGCCGCCAATAAAGCATTACTCTCAGTTCAAGTATTTTTGTCCCCTCAGACACGGATTTACTTTCTTAAGAGCTGTTTTTATGGGGGACCATAATGAATAGGGCCGAATGTTGTTCGTAAGAATAGAGAAATGTATAGGTTTTTGTATATACGGTAGGTCCTATTTGCTATGGTGCCTCGTACTATCGTTCGTACAAGTATAATGGAAACTACCGAGTAATGTGTTTGCTAATTTCTGAAATACGTACACTTCGAAGTATCGAGACACATTTTTTCTCGTCAACGCCGTTTCGTTGTCAGAATTTACCCGCAGCTGTTCGGGGCGATCATCGGGTACGCTTCGCTGGGGACCTTGGTGACGACCAAGTTGGGGGGGAAGCTGGTGGGGCTCAACTTCGACCAACTGCAGACCGAGGCGGACTTCAGGTGAAAGCGTACAAACCGTCACCACTTTGGCCGTCAATTCAAGAACCGCTTGGTCTTGGTATTGGCGTCTGAACGTATACTATATTTCCGATCAGGGTGGCACGAGCTACAGAAGTAGTGTAGACAACCGTGCGTAGCGGGGCCAGCCAACCACGTGAGTTTTTACTCGGTGGGGCGGTTAACTGGTTGCGCACTGATTTTGCGATTCTTTTAATTTTGTGCGTGTGTGTGTGTGTTTTTTTTCCTTTCGGTCCTCTGCCTCACGGTCTGTGATCACATACTGCTGTAATCAGGTGTCTCTCTAGTATAATAAATTAAGACGTAAACTGGGTGTACTGGTATAGTTGGTAGTCGGGTATATATACATATCAATATCAAAAAGGGATCAGTGGGCGGACAACGCTGGCACGTTTGCGAATTTGTGATACACGTCAGTAGTACTGCCTGCGCGTATCCATACAAAGTAAGGCCACACGCGTGAAACGCCTTTTTACTCGGTGGACCGGTTAACTGCCTGTAACGAAGGGGAAAACCGCTGGAGTCATGCGAGGAGTGTCGACTATGAAGAACCACTCGATTGGTCGGACTCACGACTGACTTCGAAATTTGTGAGGATTCTTCTGTTAATATAGACCGATCGTCCGGTAATTTCTGCCGGGGGTCGGGCGGGTCGGGCTGTTCGTTGTCTGCGGGCCAGGAATAACGTTTCCCCCCTTACATTATTGGTGAATGTATTTTTCCCGGAAACTTCCTGGAAATATTCTACGGGATGAAATGATACTCGTAGAACATCATTGGTGTTTTGGTGCGCATGGAACACGGCACAGCACTGGCTGCCAATTTCCCGGAATTTTCCCGAAAATATCCCACCTGATGAAATATCGACACGACTGATGCTTGTAGAATATCATTGGTGCACGCACGGCACGTGCATGACAGCACTGAAGAAACTGTCGGGTTCAATTTCTAATGTTTGTAGTATTTGCGAGGCAAGGTGTGGGTGTATCCTACACTAATAGCTTTAACGCCCAAAAAATCGGACTTATTCCACTTCGTGCGCAAAGTCGGGCTCAAAACTAAAAATTGGTTCATGACCTGGTATGTGTTTCTATTTCCTGGATGAGCTTATTATAGGGGGACTTCCCCCCCCCAAGATTCGTCCCAAAGGCTCTGCTTCCAGCGGCGGGTGGTGTATCTCCACCGCACCTGCCCCTCTCGGGTGGGGATAGCAGCAGCAGTTGGTTATGCTGTTTCAGCGAAAGTAACGGATTCAGTTGAGACATCCATGTGTATTGAGCTGAAATCCTTACCCTTTTGAGGGCAAACTTTCGTTCCTTTTTGGGGAAACGGTCAAATTGCAGGCGGTGTGTCCTCCAACATGAGACTGGCTGCAAGCAGCCCTAATTTAAAGGGTTAAGGTCTAGTCTCTCGCCAAATCCGCGGGAGGATGTAAATATAAGAAGAAAGGACAAAAAAATCGCCTTGTTTTCTGCCTTCGGAGCCTTTCCTGCTCTGGATGATCTTCGGGCAGATGATTTTCAGATAGGCCATCTGTAGATCATTTAGATCCTAGGTGTTGCAAGCGCAGGATCTGTGTAGTACAGATCCAACCCGGGGATCATGTCTGTAGATGATGCATATTGTACGGCTCCCACCCGGCAATACGAGATAGATCATACACGTCGTACAGTTCATACAGATCAAGGACATATTTATCCGCTGAAACATCTAGATCATTTAGTAGGTATCGATGATCTGCAGGAGGTGTGGGGGGTTCAAAAGGTTTATACTGTAACCCATGACATGGTCGCTGTTTTTTTTTCTCCCGCTCACTCCCCTTTGTTTTTTTTTATTCTGGGGGGCGGGGCGGGGGTGGGCGATGTGATGGCCTTCTACAGGTACTCCCTTATCCGCGTCCGAGAGAACGCCGAGTCGATCGCGTTCTACGGAGGCGTGCGGCAGGAGTTGAACGAGATTGAAAGGCGTTTTGGCAGGGCCGTCGGAAACTTCGAGAAGGTCATCCGAGCCCAGAGGGACCTGGAGTTCTTTACAACGGGATACCGGTATCTCATTCAGGTGAGACCGCGTCTCCTCTTAAAAAAGGTTTTTATGGGGTTGGGTTGGGTCGGGTTGGGTTGGGTTGGGTCGGGTTGGG
>JBBMHQ010091718.1:0-10655 GCA_037834295.1 Postelsia palmaeformis | reverse complement strand
GCGTACGACATGAGGTGGTCAGTGCGTTGTCGGCGCTGGAAGCCAATGATCCGCAGGAGGAGTTTGTGGTGTGCCGTGCCGTTCGTAACTCAATGCTATTTTACGGGGGACCATAGTAAATAGGACCACATGTTATTAAAAGTAAAAATAGCGAAATATATAGGTTTTTGTGTCTCCCATAGGTTCTACTCCGTATTTAATATGTTCCCCTGTAAATATTAATAACAACGGTAGGCTTTGTATACTCGTGCCATACATTACGACTGCTCTTACCATAGATATGCCAGTGCCAGGTACCAGGTACAAGTACCCCATATGATACTGGTATACTTCGAAGTACCAGATCCCCGCTGGTATACCGGTCCTCGTACATACCAGGTACCAGCACGACAGAAGGTATACCAGCCCGTGTGCAGGACAGAGTGTTTGATACCGGTACCTGGTAGTGTGGTTTCGCGTTTTCGTGCGAAACTGGTCGCGACCATCATGTAAACTGGTCGATGGCTGATGTCCAGGGAGGGGGCCGCACGCTCTAGCCGATGCTGCCAGGACGACCACGCAAGCACGCGACCAGACTGCTCTACAGCAGTTCGTACTCGTAGTCGGGACGAGTCAGCAACGCTCTGTGTGCTGATAGCACCAGCGCTGCCTGCGTTCCTGCCCTGGCAATTATCTCGACCCTCGGCTCGTTGTTTGTGATGAAGATACCTTCAAAATCTCTCAGCCCGAGGGTTGAGGACTCACGAGGCTAAACGGACGCTAGGTCGGCCATATGTTCAATAGGTGGACGCGCACCTTGGTGAAGCTGTCCCCAGTGGCTTGGTTCAGCGCCAGATAGGCTCGGTGCACCATCCTTCCTCTCGCAGATTCGTCGACTTCGAGGGCCTCGAAATCGCTCTGGTCGGGAAGGCGGCCGTTTCTGCCTCGGAACGCCCTCTGCCATTCCTTCAGCTGCACCCGCAAGTGGTTACAGTAGCTCTCGCTTGTCGCCGACATCTGAGACGCGCGTGGCTGCCTCTTATCTCGCTGAGAGATCACTAACGAGAGGGCTCAGAGGCAACAACCCAACCGAGAGCAGACCAAAAACGACCATATTTCAGATTTCAAATATGGAACCCTCCCCTAGTACATGTCGCTTTGCAGGGCCTATAAAACCCTGTATTGAATTGGATATTAATATTGAATATATTGTGTTCTGAACTTGTTTTTCATTCTTATTGCGCGCACCTCCTCTCTGCTGCTCCCACACGCCGACCGCCATGTCTACTCAAAAGTCGGTGGGAATTTTTCTGCAGGTGCGAACGTGCTCTGCAAACTTCTGTAAGTTGCATAAAAAGTCGGCTATCCTTTAGAGCGTACTGGGGTCTTCTGTTGCTCAAAGTTGGAGGTTCGAATTTTGCCAAAAATCATCTTCGTATGAATCGAATGGGCGTCCTTGGCACAGCAGAAGCAGTGCCACCAGAACCGCCGTGCTCCCTGGCCCAGCTGCGGATGGTACGTGCCCTCCTGCGCTTCGATGTGTTCGGTGTTTACAGGGGCTTGCCTGGGTGCGCGACGACCCCGCGCAAACAACCGGCACCGAGATTGAAACATGTGTCGCAAGTCGCAAAGACGAGAACCCAGACAGTGAGGGATGCACCCCCCACAGCCAGTATTACCTGGTACTTTGAACAGGAGATTTAGATTTTGCAATTTGTACGAAACCATCTGCGGTACCTCTCCTTGTAGATACCACGTGCGTACAGCCTCGAACACCCCCACCGCCGCTGTACTGGCTGCCGCACACCTCGAGTATGTACGGCAGCAATGTAGCAGGAGATCAGGGGTATTGCCAGTACGCCGTTACCATGCTGCCTGCGCACATGTCGTGCAACCTTTCAACACTCCTCGCAGTCATATTCGTAAAGCCCACGGACACTATTAATACGATACAACTGCTGCTGTTGTAATACCGGTAAGGGTGGTTCTTATCGAGCAAATAAAAAATGAAAATACAAAATGAAAATAACGAACAGCCTTTTGTTTTCAGATGAAAAAGGCAGTTGGTTCCAAACGACAGCCAACTTTATCTGAAAACAAAAACGAAAATAGGAGTAAAAGCGCGGCCCAACATCGAACGCAGCACAACAACCCAAGGCGACAGTCCAGCGCAGTCTTAGAGAGTACGCGAGCAGTCTAGTCGTGTTGTCTGGCCCATGCACTGTCCCTCCTGGCCATGATATCCCATAATCAGATAAAATTAAACCCTCTGGCAATTAAAAAAAAACGAGAAGCAAAAACTGAGTTTTCGGGTTCTCTAAAGCTATTTTTTGCTGTTAGACCAATGAGGCTCGAATGCTCTTTAGTTCTGCTTTTCGTTTTTATTTTCATTTTTTATTTTCATTTTTTTTTTGCTCGATAATAACCACTCTCAGACTTCTGTTTCTCTGGCTTTTACTGCCTTTTTTTGTTCTTATTTTTCCTGTCTTGGTTGTTGTGTTGTTGTGTTCTCGCACCGGGTACGCTGGCTTTTTTTTCACTTGCTTGACACTTGAATTTTCGATTTTTTTGTAGGTTTCCTCTGTCTCACAGGCTGTGACCACATAGTCAGTATCTCTCTAGGATGAGGAATCAGGACGGACACTGGGTGTACTGATGAAGTTGGGTAGAAAGGACGCTTCAATGTGAAGACAACAACAACAACACTACGTACTTGATACTGGTACCAGTATGTCATAAAACAGGCAACGCCGACGGCGATATAGATAGACAAGCTCATTTCATGATTGTGATACACAGTACAACAGCAATCCAGCAGCAATCACCCAGGCTGGTGTGGTCCAAGTTGATTGGCGCTTGACGTGCGGGTATACTGCTTGCTCTTGCAATGCGCGGCACATTCCTAGATAGACATTGTTGTGTGGTTAGGTGCCTCGAAGCGTTCTTGGTTGTTTTTAGGATGAGGCAAGCGCGCAAGGGATGTTGTGACTGGCTCTCCCCTGCCTGCTCTACGTACCGCAGCTTGCTCGCCATGCTTGTTGCTGTGCGCTGTCTTCATATATCTGCCTATAAGAGACAATACAATATAGACACGGCAGTAACAGACGGAGTAGCAGCAGCAGCAGCTACAACAACAGCAGCCGGCAGCGAGCAGCAGCACCTGTCACGACGAGCCGTTCAAATTAGAGCAACGTTTGGACTGAGGGGTAGCCTTGCGTGCGACCTGCGACCTGCTGCTGTTGTATGTACTGCCGGTGTGGCGGTCACTTGCGCCGCAAGAGTACCCGTACTTTTTTTACTCCGTAGATAGAGCCTCCCTCTCCTCTCACATTCTGGCCTGGACACACACACGTACACACACGTGTCTCGCCGTGTGTATAACAAACCCTGGGGACCCTGAGAAAAATATTATTTTGTTCGGGTTCCACTTTGAGAACAGAAAATAACCAATTATCCCGCGTAATCTCCCAAATTTCCCATCGAGGTTTCGATTTGATTGGACAGCGTGCGTGACCCTATTTCACCATGCGGCCGTTTCGCCTGGTTTCATATTTTTGTGGGGTCCCGAAATACTCCGCCGAGAGGGGTCCCGACTCGGATCCTTGAAAGTTTCGGATGTGCCCCAGACGATCATTCACCTTCCGCGTTCGCTGTCCTAGTCTTCTCGAGGCACCACTACTCTACACCCCACTCCTCCTTCTCTACGGACTGCGTGCGTGTTCGTGGTGCTGTGCGACATACACCACCTGCCACAGCTGCTGCACCTGGCTGTGTTAGTGTCGCTTGCTTTTTTCGCTGTGTCGGCACTTGGTACTTGTCACTGCGAACAACAGCAGCGTATCAGCGGCGACAGCAGTGCGACAGTTGTCACGGGCCGGTTGCTCGTTCGCTCGACGAACGAACTGAAACACACCACCACCACCACCACCACGGCGAACCCCGACCCCAACCATGGTGCAAGCAAGAGCAACCACAGCAGCAGGGTCACCAAGATCATCATCGGCGGCGGTGGCAGCCATCAGGGCCGCCTCTATGGCGGCGATCGCGTCGACTGTTCTCCTCGCGACGACAACAACAGCGCACCCGCTCTGCATGTACGGCCCCGACCGAGCGGTGTCCATGACCGCGGAGCCCAAGTTCTGTCCCAATGATGACGAGGGCTTCTGCTGCGAGCCTGATGAAGAAGCTGCGGTGGTGGCCGAGTATGACGCCGCAGGCGTGAGCGAAGGGTGCCGCGATGTCTACCAGGAGGTGAGTCGGAGAGAGACAGCGTGTGTATCGCCATTTGAGCATTTTAATTTGCTGCTGCTGTATGTCCAGCGGCTGCCGGTGGATTTTGGCTTCGGTGCCGATACTATTAATATGACATATACCGGTATGTACTGCTATATGCGCTTTGTATGTGCCTCCTACAGCTCTGCTGTTGTTGGTGTTGCTTTGCTATTGGTGCGGTTGTTGGTGCTGGTGCTGGTGCTGGTGTTGGTGTTGGTGCGTAGTGCGCGGTGGTAGTAGGTTGTGTGCTGTTGTGCTATTAATAGTAAGCAGGTAAGTCTGTTACCGAGCGATATTCTTCATCGCAGTGGTAGAGGCTGTATGCACCGAGCAGTATTTGGCGTTGGCCGGAGGAACCCCAGATTCGCAGTTTTCATGCGAGCACCGCAGCTGGTTACTGATTGTACGCACATAACCTACTGCGCACGCACGCAAACGGCATCACTCCGCTCTTTCCAATGCCACTATCTCGATGTAAGAACTAGCCGCCGGCCTACGCCCTCGTGTGTACTCGTTCGTAGGTACTGACTGCAATGACGGGGTGGTCTTTTTCGGTCGGAGGAACCCTCGAGATCGCAGTTTTTGATTTCCTCGCTCTTCTCGATGTTTGTCTCTGTCCATCTCGTCATTTTTCCAGTCGTGGGCACACGTATTATCCATGCTTCTGTAGTGTTGTTTCTGTATACTCGTAGCGTGGCAACGGTAGGCAGTTGTTGGATTGGGCTGGGTGCTCTTGCACAGGTACGTGCACGTACAAATACAGGTGCGTGCACGTACAAAGTATCACTCGACCAAAAGTTAACGAAAGGAACCAAAGGTCGACGCAGTGCCGGTGGTAGCTTGTTTGTAGCGGACGATCGGCGGAAAAACCTAAACCTTCGGATGCGCTCGGCTGTCATCGCGCTTGTTTCAAAATATAAGCACTCACTGGTACAACGTACCTCGGTACACCGCACTCAAACATGCTCGGGAAACGCGTGAACGATGGCGACGTTGATGTTGTGTCGAACCGCCTGCAAAGTTGCGTACCACAGGTATCGCGCCCGAAAGGGAGAATTCCCAGCCTACCTATTTTTCTATTGCTAAGAAAGACGCACACGCAACAAAACAAAAGGCGACCAACTACGAAGTACTGCTGCTGTTAGCTTGTATACTTGTTGTATAAGTGTCGTAACCACGCCGGCTTCGTTGCAGGGTCGCTTCCAATAAAGGCACCACCACGTCCTCGTGCAGAAAGCTACTATTACATTGTTATCCAGGGTGAGCAGGACAATACAAGAAGGCGCATCCACAACAGCACATAGAACGCGCAGATCATATACTGAGTATATGTACATCTGTCTACCCTGAACGGGCTAGATCGTGTAGCGGGGGTGGACGACCTGCCCGATGTCTGCTTCTAGGCCTGGACTATCTATCTAGCTCATGTTGGCCCAAAGTGGTATACTATATAGGCAAGAACTTATGATCTGGATGATCAACATGATCTGCAGTGGATGATCTACGGTGGTCGGTCCGATGCGTGAGTTTTCCAATGCACTGATTAGCGAAAGTTGTATGGGTCTGTCCCGTCCAACGCTTTCCAGGTTCTGTCCCGTTACTCCTGTCCATTACAAATTCTTCTTCGTCTTTTTTTTTTTCGCATGAAAAACTCGACAGAATCTTTCCGCCGTTTTCCCCCCCCAATCGGTAACATTGTTGTTTTTGCTGTTGTTGTTGATGCCGTTTTTTCCAAGGTTCTGTGTGGGGTTTGCAGTCCGTACAGCGCCCACCTCTACACCCGACTGGGGGACGGATTGGCCATGACAGCAGACTTCTGCGACGGTTTCGTGAAAGCCTGCGGCGACGACCTGGCCCTACCCCGGACGTACTGTGACGAACACGTCTACGGGGACGACGAGTACTGGTCCTACCCTCTCGAACTCGACGGTGAGCAGCGGCGGGAGTAGTAGTCATCGGTCTGACTAGCCGTCGATGCGACCCCGAAAAATATACCTGGAGACGCACGCGACATGCCATCGAAATGTGCGTATCAATCATCCAATCGGTCGAACTCACCGCTGACGTTACTGTACTGTGCAGTATTAATATTAATACTATTACGGTGGACCATAGTTAATAGGACCAAATATTGTTACTGAAAATAGTTAAATATATAGGCTTTTGTGTGGACCCCAGGTCCTATTAACTATGGTCCCCCGTAATATTAGTAACTTTGCAAATATATCGTCTCACATCGTTATGAGAAGGAAAATTTTGGAGTCATCTTTTCGGTAAAAGGGTTTGACGTTAGGTTGGGGAGGGGGAGGGGGGGGGGGCTTCAGGGCCGGGTAAGCTTAGTCATGTCGCCACCGAATCAAGGCGTAGGTAGGTAAGTATTGTCCGAGTGTTCCTTTATTCGAGGTGTGAAGCTTTCAGTCTTCGCATTCCCATTGTCATAGGTCTGATTTGTTTCTGAATTAGAGCGGACAGTTACACATCTGCCCTCTCTATCTACATAGGAAGTATTATTGGCGGCACTGTAGCAAAGAAAGTGTAGCAAAGTCTTTTCTTTTCGGTAAAAGGGTTTGACGTTAGGTTGGGGAGGGGGAGGGGGGGGGGGCTTCAGGGCCGGGTAAGCTTAGTCATGTCGCCACCGAATCAAGGCGTAGGTAGGTAAGTATTGTCCGAGTGTTCCTTTATTCGAGGTGTGAAGCTTTCAGTCTTCGCATTCCCATTGTCATAGGTCTGATTTGTTTCTGAATTAGAGCGGACAGTTACACATCTGCCCTCTCTATCTACATAGGAAGTATTATTGGCGGCACTGTAGCAGCAAGCAGCGGTAAGCAAGCAAACAACAGTCAAAGCGTTTTTTCTTCTTCTGAATTTGGGGAGCCGAAATTTACCCACCAACCACCACACTCGCACACACTCCCACCCGCCATCTACCAACCCCTCACCCACCCGCCCAACCGCTCTCCCACGCTTCTACGCTCCCACAGCATCCTTCAGCGACTCGGACGTGAACCCAGCGTTTCCCGACCTCGACGAGAGCACTCTCCCTCCAGAGCCCATAGCCATGCATATGACGCCTGATAGCAGTGCTTGGTGGATCGCGGGTATGGCCGGTTACATCAAGCAGGTTAGTTGCCAGCCTGCCTTCTCACACATTGATCAAACACTTTTGAAACGGTTACGGTGGGTGGTTCATTGAACAATTTATCAGGTAGTTGACTCCTACCGCAGGGCCGAAACGATTCAAGTACTGCATGTAGTTGATTGCGTTGGGTGGGTGGGTTCGTTTTAATACCCGAGGAAAACGCCACAACCGTTGGGTATATATACCATTTGAGTAAAGCCGTTGAGTATAGACGTTGGATTGGGCCGTTTGATCCAGCCGTTGTGCTGGGTTCTCGCCCTCGTTTGAGTTAATCGAGCGGTGATACACACATTTTACAGGGGGCTAATACCTCTTGCCGCCCCCGTGCATGCTGTATATGTCTCTATTATTCTTGCATTACTGTTTACTGCACTACCACTAGCAAGGGGGACCAAAGTAAATAGGGCCTACGGTACACACAAAAACCTATATATTTAGCTATTTTTAGTAACAATATTTTGTCCTATTAACTACTGTACAGTATGGTGTCCCGTAATACGAAGCTGTAACAACTCCGTTTCATCTGCATACCCCGCTTAACGTTGTTTGCTCTGTCCACCGCAGACGTACGGTTGACAAGTTTTCGGCTGTATTTAATGCTGTACATGCAACCCATGGGTGACTCTAACTTCGTGTGCTTTGTCCTCGGTGTTCGCCAAAACTAGAGTCCGGCCCGGACCGTTTAAAAAAATATATATATACCAGAGCGCGAAGTAAATAAATCTCCTGATGAACTTTCTATATATGTCTCCCACAGCAGGCGCATCATGTATGCGCGTATCACAAGGGTAACCTCTCTCCTCGTGCCGGCCGGTTGTGCGTGCTCTTGTGTGTACTATGTTTGCTGCCACAGGCGAGCACCGACCACCCCGATGAGGCCCTCGACGTTCTCGACATCTCCGGCAAGATCGAGCACTCCTACGAGCAGGTCAGGGATAGTAAGACCCAAGCAAGAACAAAAAAAACGTACCTGGTACTTCCTATGTATTATGGATAGCGTGCAAGCAGCGTCCCTTGATTGATGATGGGCGCTATTAATCAGGGCGTGTCGTTTCTGCCTCCTTGGCTCCCATGTAGTATATGTCTGCCTGCCTGGCGGCCTTTCGGCCTGCCCGTTTGATTGTCTGCCTGTCTGCCCGTCTCTTGTGTCTACCCGCCCCATTATCCATCTCTAACTCCTACATACAATACCTGACGCTTGTAATTGTTCACGCGATGCCTATCAGTGTACCTCGTACAAACTTCTGAAATATCGTCCTCCCGCTGGTTTAGTTTACTATTGTTTTTTCTCTGTCTTGTCTCCTTGTCTACTTTCCTGTCTGTACCACCGCCGCATCTCATCAAACGCTGCCGCCCCCGCCCCCTCCTTCCCTCCCTTCCTCCCTCCCTCCCTCCCGTCACAACACACTGCGCTCCACCTCACTTCTTATTACACCGGACCGAACCGTTTTCTGTCCAGGGCCTGATGGGCTTCGCTTTCTCGCCCTCTTTCTCGACGACAGGCCTGTTTTACGTCAGCTACACCATCCCCGGAGAACGGGTGAGAAAAAGTTGTTACCGAATACTTAGTTTTATGGTTCAATTGGCGACGAGCGGTCTTTTTTTTTCGTTTTTATAGCTACATGCACCATCGATTTCAGTCTGTCTCTGTCGACTCTTCTTTTTTTTGCTTTGTAATTCATGCAGAATCCCTGAAAATGCTGAGAGCGTTCTTCGAACCCTGAGAACCTTGAGCACGTTCTTCGAACGCTGACAACCGTGAGAACGTTCTGATAAAGTACGTATACCACGCGAGCGGGGGGGGGAAGAGGCGATGCACGACCCCTCCCCCCGGTTGGGTTCTTTCCCCCCCCCCCCCCCCCCTCGCCCCGACTACCCGATTTCTTCCTACTGACAAACCGTTTTTACTCTGTAGGGAAATGTAGACAAATAATGTTACGTGACAAACACAACTCGATTTCACGGCTTATAAACTCGATTTCCACCACAGCTTCCGTTTTTCATTCTTCGACTCGCTCCACGTCTTCTTTTGCGGGACCCTGAAAAATTCCGCTACCCGCCTGCCTTCCTCTCATCTCACACCCCTTTTTGCTCCGATTTTCCTTCTTTCGCTCAATGTCTTTTTTGGTTGCGCAGAACCCTGAGAACGCAAAGAACGTTCTTTCGAAATTCATCTACCACGAAGGCGACCAGGACAGGACGTACGATTCGGAGGAAGAACTGATCATCACTTCGGAAAAGAGTTCCACCGTCCACTCTTCGGGCTGGGTCGGGTTCGCCCCCTCTAGCTATAAGGACCCGACGGTAAGAGGGGGGGAGAGAGGGAGAGGGGGGGTAGGGGGCGGGGGTAGGGAGCTAATTCTGGAGCGTTTAGTGGGAAATTTACCTCCCTGTAATACCTATGGTTTTTTTTTAAACGAGCCCCGTGTCGTGCGTAATGTATGTCGATTTACAAACTATGTGTCTATGCATACCTGTCAATCTCGAACATCTCATGTTCTGCAGAATAATCTATCTATCTATCGATGCACTTTGTGTCTACGCGTATATGTATCTATGTGTCTTATGCACACTGTACCTATATCTATGTATCTATGTATCTACGTATGTATCTGTATATATGTATCTACCTGGTATTTATTAATTTATCTCTAAATCCGTGCATGCTGCGTCTATGGACAACTCAACTTCCGACCCCCCCCCCCCCCCCCGTCCTTTTGCCGTGTCTCCTACCCATCCTACGCATACCATACACGCTCTCTGCCTTATCCACCTATCCTTTTCACCTTGTAAGGGAGACTACCACGACCTCTACTGGACGGTCGGAGACGGTGGCCCTCAGAACGACCCGGACGACAGGGCCCAGGACCGCAGCGAATTCCACGGAAGCGTCATTCGTATCGCCGTACCCTCCGACGCATCCGATACAGACACCGGATACGAGATCCCCACCGGCAACGCCTTCGATGGCTCCGATGGTGAGGCTTGGGGCTTCCTGGTGCTGGTGCTGGTAGAGATAGGTAGTGGTGAAGAGGGCTGGAGCGGTTGGTGGTGGGGAAGGTGGGGGGTGGGGCTTGAAGTATGGTGGTCGGGTGGAAGATGGAGAGGGAGGGAGGATGGGGTAAGGGTGTTGGGTGTTGGGTATATGGTGTTGGGTTTTGGGTGTTGAGTGTTGGGTGTTGGTGTTGGTTGGTGTTGGTGTTGGTGTTGGTGTTGGTGTTGGTGTTGGTGTTGGTGTTGGTGTTGGTGTTGGTGTTGGTGTTGG
>JBBMHQ010091707.1:0-10655 GCA_037834295.1 Postelsia palmaeformis | reverse complement strand
AGCTCTTGCTAGCGCTCAAAGGGCAATTATTCACAACTGACTGCTAATTTGACTGCATAATAAGTTTTTGATCGGGTCATGTCATAAAAAGCTAAAGCAAACACAATAGGCTTTTGCTTGATAAAAAATGCTCAGGAAACCCCTTGCTTTTACGGATCATGCCATCTTCCGATCTCAAGTCACACGTTGGATTGATTCAGCACCACGACGTCATCTGCTGCGGCAGTGCAATGGATTCATACTGAAGCACTGCAACATCTTTTGTAGCGAGAGACGATCGTGTATCCTCTCTCTTTTTCTCTTGGTTCAATGTTTTGGTGTCTTATTTCGCCTATATTCTATTTCGCACAAGTAATCCATATCTAGTGCAATACCTGTCGCGGTTTAATTTGGGGATCTCTACTCATGTGGGGTATCCCACACAATGTGTGTGCCGTGTTTCTCGTCACCACAGTATGATGGCATGGCGTATATTATCTACTCTGCGCACTTCGTTGGAAGATAGGCATATATAGTATCGCCGTAGTTTTTATGCAACATGCCATGCATCTGGCATAACCAATGACCGTGCCGATTCTTCAATGCTTCAAAAGATACATGCTCTGTTATCACGATGACATGACATCCCGAATGTCACTCTGCTTCCCGGGTAAAAATGATGTTCATCTCTGCTGTGTCGTAGTTTCGTGGCCACCGAGTACAAAAATGTGTCAGACTCGACATCTAAAGTAGGTCATATCTCCAGACGCCATCAATCCCCGAAAAAAGCATGGGCCCGCCAACCACAAACACCTACTATTGTAGTCTGGGCAAGGCTATCATATCAGTCTTATTGTAGCTGCGACGTATTTAAACCATAGGCTCAGGCAAATGGAAAAAAGACATTACGTCACCCCTATTTTTGTTCGTATTTTTGCGCGCGCGAATACTCCATGCTTCTCATTTTACCTATTTCTCTTCCCTTCTTCACTTGATATGCCGCATTAAATGAGTTCTGTAGCGCGGATCAATGACGAGCCTGCTTTACTTGTTTCGTATAGTCTGACGCTAAGAGGCTCGCTCAAGTAAACGAACGCAGGGATGGAAACGGCAATCGAGACAGCAAGGTGTCAGGCAGACTTTAGCAGGGAGAACAAGGCTTTGGTACTCCCACGACAAACCTCTGCCGCTACAAGCTGAGCCAGCCAAAAACATTTGGTTAGATCATCCCAACCAAGGTATCTCGTAAATCACTCACTGCGAATTCGGACTTGAAAAATTGAGGCACTGATCCTGACACACCTGTACACGCGCAGATAATATTTGTGAAAAACACTGAAATCAAGCCATTTTTTATTGTCGACCTGATCTCGATTAAATTTCGGCGGGAACTCGAATGCGTCAATATTTCAACAAAAATTCCACAACATAAATAATTTTCGTCCCCGATCGAGGCCATAATTGGTGGAAATGTAGCTAAATACTCTAAAGAAACATCGACACAGCTTTCATTGCCTGATTTGCCACCCATTCAAAGGCATCGCTAAAACTCGATTTTCATGTATGGAACGAGTAAGTAATAAAACATGGGGTTTCCTGCGATGCCCTCTCAATTTTGTGAGTTTCAATTCAAAATTCAATTATTGATTGGAACCGCAGGTGCGAGCAACAAAAAGCACGCCTTTTTTCTCTTTTCCCAAACTGGTCTATTCAGTAGCTGTTTTTGTTTCTTCTCGGATCGTTGTGTCGGTCACATCCCTCGAACGAATGTATGAAAACGGTGTATGACTGAAACGGTGTAAAAAACACACATATCAGTATGCTATATTGAACGGGGTATCACCGATCAAAAGCAGCGCATTGGCTGGCCCAGCTCGTACTTGGTGTATAATTTATGCTTTAGTTAGCCTGTTATGCTCCGCAGGGTGATTTCGTTCGATTCTTCGTCCGTCCTACTATGTTCACAAGTGGTGGTGTTCTTCGTCCAAATTATTTTCCTCCAGCCCGCGGGGGGGGGCACGATGGTCTGTTTCTAGCAATGGCTTGTACAACGGTGGGGGGGTAGGGGTGCACTAGAAGTTCCTGGGCCCCTGACATTAGAAACCCAATATCTTACTCGATACACTGCTTGAGAGAAACTTGTTCGCGCCATCGGTCAGGCACGTCTATGCGCTAGTCTCAAACCAAGTATGCGGGTAAATTGTGTCATTCTCTCTTCTGGTTCCTCACTCAGGGACCTCAGTCGTCAGAAAACTTTGTCCCATCAATGCAACCCCAAGCGCGAAGTGACTCCATTGGTTACATTTTCCTGTTTTTGAATCTCTTCCGATTCGGCCTTCATGTTTTTTATTCTCCTTTGTTTTCTTTGGTACGATTTTCGACTTCATCGAACGTGTATGACGAGCCCACTGTATCCATGATGCTGACACTGCATTGCCCACTGCCTTGCTTTACTGGGGGATATACATTATTGTCCCGTTTCAAGATATGCCGGAACATGCAACGGGAACTACTTACGGCAAACTGTTGCTCGGAATCTTCCACGGTACACCACCGAATCCCCCACGGACCTCCGCGGCATAAAATGCCACCCTTACTCTAATCCCAACCTGGATGCCGTGGATCATCGGGAGCCGTGGGGTTTGCCATCGCATTTCGTGTGAGTACCATGGAGTGCCGTGGTGGTTACCGCGAGGGTGCGCGTTGTATCCCACGCACCCCCCACGGCGTGCCGAAAAATCATTTGCCACGAAATTGGATGCCGTGGGGATGCCATGGCATTTCATGGGTGTTACCATGGTCATGCTACCCATAGTTCAAGCAGTGTTGAACCCTGTGCTTACTACATACCATGGCGCGTGGCAACGTAGTATCTCTGTTGTGGCGTAGTTTTGCCTCCAAAGAACTTGTGTTTCTTCTATGATGGACAACTCGGCAAAGACACTGGTTGTGCTGAATATCGACGGGTAGAATGAACGGTTCAATGCGAAGAACACACACACTTGAATGGCATAGCATCGCATTTCCCACTACTGTGTTCGGCCACATAATATACGTGGTATCTCTGTGGCGTATAGTTTGTGATCTCAGAGCTTGTACATCTTCCTGGATTCAAGAATCGTCACGGACACTGGTTGTGCTGGATGTCGACGGGTAGAAAGAACGGGAATAACGCACACAAAACGCACAAGCGAGTCAACCCAAAACAAATATGTATTTTTCAAAGTGTTGGGGAGCGTAAGTCATTTCCAATGCTCTTAAGGCCTGGAATCGATTGGACTTCCTACTCATCGGGAGAAAACCTTTGACGAACAACTAAACGACCCCCCGCGAGTTCAGTACTGAAATAAAATTGTCCCACGGCACAACACTCGATGACAGCTGCTGACGATATGGTTAAACGCCGAGCACCAGTAGGTCGACCAACTTTCCTATTTGAGTCCGTACAATAAAGACCCACCACGAATATATTGCCCGGAAACAACAGACCGCTCACGTTATGGAGAACTGGTCCTCCAGTATTAATTAGGGGTGAACTCTCTAAATGTTTTATACTAGCCTTTGTTCGAGGGTGTTCAAAGGTGACGCCCTAGCAGGAACATGAGACTTGCTCATATTGTGTGGGTGTTTCTTGTTGGCGGGTTGTTTGAAAGTCTTCATATACTCGTAGTGCCACGCCACCACCGGAGAGTCGAAATTAAGAATGAAAATATATCTGTGAAGGCTTTTGCAGACCACCACTAGTATTGAGCTACCTCTCTGTATCAAAAATCTGCAGGGGATACAAGACCCGTGCACTCCGAAGTTTGGATATATACTCCAAAATTATTTGTTTTTTTTTCGCTTCAGGTCAAAGCAGGCAAACCGCGCGTGAGGTTTAGGTGCCCTTTGAAAGTCCCGAAACAAAAACCGATGATGATGGCATTGTAGCAAACAGAACAGCAGTTGTTCACTCTTAAATTCCAAGGACCTACACTGCTTGGTTTTTGGGGTGCATGTCCATGGTAGCACCCCCGTAGCATACCATGGCACCTTCACGACATTCCATGGCGTGGCATAGCATTTCATGGTACGCCGTGGGGGCTACTGTGGCATACCAAGGGTGATACCATGGCAACCCCCGCGGCAACCGCCACGGCACTCCATCAATAACCCCACGGAATGTCAGGGCACTCCCACTGCACCGCAATGTTCACGGCTCCCAGGACTGGGTAGGGTTTGGGGTTAGGGTTAGGGTTGGAGTCAGGAATCGGGTACCATGGTATGCCGTGGAGGTCCGTGAAGGGTTCGGTAGTATATCGTGGAATGTTTCCTCGCAGGGGGTGCCACGGCATGCCACGGTATTTATTGGAAAATGACAATAATATATATGCCTCCAAAAACCCATTACAAATTTTGTTTCAAGTCAAAGCGAGCAAACAACGCGTAATGTTTAGTTGCCCCTTGAAAGTCCCGAAAAAAGTATCGATGCTGAATGCATTGCAAGACACAACAACAGTCGTTTCCAGTCGCGCAAAAAAAAAGATGTATTCTGATTGGTTGATTGGGGTTTATTTCGAAATTTCGTCCAAAGTCCAAGGGGCATACACGATATTGTTTGGGCTTTCCCGAAAGGGCTGCATAAAAGTGTACTCGAATGGTTTTCAGGGTCACGGGGGAAAAGGAAGAGAGCCCCCTTGACCTCAGCAGGGTGTTTCTTAGTGTGTGCATAAAGTCCACAGAAAAACAAGAACAACACCATATATCTCTTGCTTTGCTTCCGGGCCTCATGGCAAGGTTGAGGGGCGCCACAACCAGTGCATGACTTGCCCGGTTAGGCATGACGCAATTGGCTGCAACGCGATTCACGTACTCACTCGTGATGAATGCGTCTGCACAAGCTCCGAGGAATGACGAATAAACCGCGGAAAGGACGCAGGCCAGGTGCGATTGAACGTTTCATGTGACACGCAGTGATGCGTCTTTAGAAATATGAACGGCAGTAGTAAAACTTTTTGGTCACCATGGTTGTACGTTGCCCCGAAAAAACAATTAGATTCGAAAAAAAGTCCGAAGAAGTGTCATCTCGCGTGTCTTGACAATACCTTCGTGGACCTGACGTGGCGTGCTGTACTGCTGTCTTGTAGACTTACGCAATTAAGAAAATTGATGTCAGCAGTGTCGGTTTTTGACGGGATTGACTCATAACCTACAGAGAGGTAAGTACCAATCGCCTAATACAGCAGTAGCTCAGGAGTGTTTCGAAAGGCTAACGAGGTTTGTCTGCTATAGCCGTTTTACGAGAGACGTCTGCAAACCTGCGAAGTTTCTCGTGTGGTACGTTGATCATTACTTATATCACGCCGGTGAAATACCTCGTATCTCGGCGTCAAAATCATCTCGAACACCTTGGAATTCAACATCAGGAAAGTGTCGTGACAGTAATTTTCTGGAGTTTGTTAAAAAAACTTCCGCGAGTTATTTTGCTAGCTTTCGTCTGCTTCATGCATGATTTGGGCCCACGACATCAGAAAATGATACCACCCAGCCTAGACGACAGCAGCATTGTTTAAAATTGCAGTCTCGAGGACTGAAATAATAAAGTGAGTGAGAACATCCTACGTTTGTAGGCACGGCCAAGAAAGAAAAGACAGCCGGCGCATGGTCTTGGTGCCGTGTTGAATGGCTGGTGACGTACAGTACAAGAGTACCTGCTGACTGACTATCCCTGTCGACACGACTTCAAACGGGCGCAGCGAGGGAGGCGGAGCTTCCAGCCTAGCCATGTTTCGCATGACACAGTGGAGTAAAACAGTTAAGAGGGTGGTTTCCTCTTCGACTCTTGTAAAAATTGAGGGGCGAATCCTTGTGTCCACGTGGATTTCTTCGAATCTCGGTTCGTCGGCTGTCTGGGTAGATTGTGTGCTGATTGGCCGTCGGAGCTGGGAGTCTGACGAGACTCTAGTCGAGACAGATATCAACACGCGCTAGATGGTTGCGCTCGGTGTGGGTGGTTATATGTTTTTTGAATATGTATGAATATGAGTGTATCCTGACGCGGACAGATGGGTTTTCCGATCCCGATCGCAATGTGGATTGATTCTAAAACATTTGAACACAACTTTGCGCTTACGCCATGCATCCGCCCATTTTCCCGGTGTTAGCGACATCCAATGGCCGATGCACACGTTGTGAACGTTGGACATTCTTTCTAAGCTTGGGAGGTGTGCTGGAATGATTACTGGGTTGACCCCTGGATTTTTTTAACGCTGTTCATCCTCGCGGGAAAGGTCAAAACCGAAGAAGAAGCACCTATTTGACTACAGCGACACACGCAGTAATATCATAGTAAATGCTGTAGGCAGTGAGCGTCGGACGATCCGGTGGACCCGCCTTCGGTTGTTTATTCTCTAACACAAGTCGGTTGGCGCACAAACGACCGACTTTCAAATACCGCAGGATGTCGACGGGCAGAAAGAACGGTTTCTTGTGAACAACACAGAGGAGGGCGATAACAGCGTCTTCGAAGGATATTTTTTTGGCTGTCTGATGCATTGTCACGCTGGCTTCGTCGGTGTACCCTGGCATATGTTGTCGTTGTCTACTCTTACTTCTGACTCGTTCTTGATGTACACTCTCGCGAATGTTGTGAATCGAAAACCCAAATGGTATTTTTTTCAGTCGTTTGTTTGTCGGTTTTTCAAACCGAAAACCGACTTGTATTTGTCGTTTTTCTGTCGAAATGTTGAACCACAACCGGGAAACCAACTCCGTTTTCTTGATGTTTTTCTCTGTCCGTCCCGTACCTGACCAAAGGCTTCATAAATGTATGAAATCACCTTGAAAATGTACCAGAAAGTAGGAATACTAGACCTAATCTTCTCTGAGGAGCGAAGCGAGCCGCGAGTCGGACTGGCAAATCGAGCGTAGCGAGGTACCATGTATCAGTTCAGCCAGCCGCGGGTCGAAGTTATTGAAATGAAACGTGTCAATTTCCTTCGTCTGAATCAATTTTGGTGTGCGTCTTAGTCAGGGTACTTCTGAAGTATCTACGAGGTAAGGATACCAAAGGATTTTGCACCAGCCAATGAAAAAACGAAAAAAAATGAAATCTACTATTACCGGTACACTATCACGATGTTACCATACAGGACCAACGAGACCGAAACTGCCCACGGAACACAGAAGAATGAGAAAAGCAGCAGTTGTCCAATTTTTGGCGTCCCAAAAGATGCCTTTTATGTTGCCTGGTATAGTGCATCACGGTACAAGATGAAAAGTAGCAGGGATATCAGATGACACAAACAACAGCACTAAGCAGTATACGAGTAGTTGCCCTCAACTATATTACCATTTTTTGTAATATCTACAAGAAAGTATGTCACGATGGACTTGACAACCGACACAACCCGAGCTCCAAACTAAACAACAGGGGAAGCAGTATTCGTGAGGTTTTCTACCTAAAGAATTTACCGTGGACCTCCACCAAACCCAACTGCCGAGCGACAGGTGTGGGGAGAGCGAGATATCATGTTTTGTTTTTTCATGTGAAAAAAACAAATAATAATGCCACCGGTATAACAACGCATGGAGGCCAAAACAAAAGGTTCAAAATAAGCGAGTTGGAGTGTTCGGTTCATCTGCCGTCCTCGCTGTGTTTCCACCTGTTTTCACGGCTCGATCTGGTCGTGTCGATCCTCTACTACCATATGACGTCTAGACCAGCGCATGATGCATTCAAAGACGTGGCACGACGAATTTAATCGTGCCAAGTCGAATCAAAGACGTGCCAAGACGTGGTATAGCGAGGTAAGACGGGCCTCTCTCTGAGAAATTTTTTTTTAGGACACGCCTTGGCAGGTTGTGGGCCTACCCGTGGGCGTATCCATCAAGCCCCTAATGGATACGCCACACGGGTAGCCTGTGACAAGAGCAGTCTAAGAACTCCGAGGCCCAAACCACGCCAACAGCGCCTGCCCTGTCACTACATCAAGCCGCAGACGGGAGCCTACGCGAGCGCAGGTCAGACAGCTTGATGGTATTTATGCGGCCTGCTTGATGGTGAAGGCTGATGAAGCGGTTTGTGCATGGCACCCGCCCGCTCGGATCCGGCGTGGAGCAGAGCGAGTAAGCCTCGCCCTCAGAGGGGTCAATAGGAGCGCAAGCACAGAGAACAGACCGAATTTCATATGGCGTCTAGGCACGTCTTAGATTCGTCTTGGCACGTTTAGGTTCGTCGTGGCACGTGGTATGGCTTGGAATGCACCAGGGCCGGTCGAGGCGTCTTACAGGAAGGGGTCGACACGACCACAGCGAGCCGTGGAAATAGGTGGAGTCACAGCCAAAGATGCCAGGAAACATGTTTATGTCTAGCTGTCTGTCCGTCTACGCTGTCTGTCACAGCAAATTCATATGCTCAAACGTATATCCCTTACCCCCGGTAGGAAAACGCCTCGTTATCTGCATGGAAACCACTGCTTCAATTTATTTTCGTGTTTTTGTGCTGTGAGCTGCTGTGCCGAATGTCCGGCACTAGAGCAGCACAGCAACCCCAGCAGCAGACATGAGCAGCGAGCACTCAGCAGTCAGTAGTTGGCAGCTGCATGAAACCACAATAGATGCCTTTCTGGAGATGGGAAAACGTTCCCTTCCGCCATCCAGAGAAATTCTGCGCAGTTTCTTCGATGCAACTATAATGCGGGGCGAAGCTGCCATCACACACAAAGGGAAGCGCAAGACTCGCCAGCACCATGCCCCCATGCGTACGCTCGTACGCTGGTATATATCATATAGAAATATCACATGTGAAACATATGCACTTCCCTGTGCGACAGCTGTACGTAGCGAAACTATTACATTATACACTTCGTATTATTGCTGCAGATCTGAATGCGTTTTTTTCGTGAAAAAACAAAATGGCGCAAAACGCATAATGCATTGGCGCTAAAACAGCATGCTGTTTTCCAGCATTTTTCATTATCATGGTCAGTCGTTTGAAAAAAATAGGGGATTTCTTGTCGTGTCCCCGTTTTTTTTGTTTTTTAGGCTGACTCTCTACGAAGTCATTTGCTAGACGCGGTCTGTGTAGGGGTAAAAGTGCTGTCACCTGACTTCTTTGATCACAGCGAGGACGGCAGAATAATCGACTGTGAATGCTACAGCTAAAAGTTACTTTTTTCAAACCTTCCTCTCCCGGGGCTCCACACGTTTTTTTCCCGTCACCTGGGATATCCAGCCTGGTTCCCAGTATTTCCCAATATGACATTTTTATCAGTTTTTGTAATAAAACCAAACAATCTAAACGTCCTAAGACGAATCTAAGAAGTGCAAAGACGAATCTAAGACGTGTCGAGACGCGGTATAGCGAGTGAGACGGGCCTCTCTCTAAGGGACGGACAAAGAGGTACCGGTATTTGAAGACACGTTTTAGAAGATTGGACCTACTGTTCGCCCATAATTACACCTGATAGCTTGATAAGTGTATTATTGCTCTTTTTACTACCGCTCTGCGTTGTGGTGTATGGTTGCTGTATACATGGTAGAACAGCGAAACCCGTCCAGTGTTGAAGTCACTGGTTTTATGTACATATTGCTTGTTCTAGTACTGCAGAGACGCGGCTTAGGCGTGGCTAAACAAACCTATAAGACGTGCCAAGACGAACTAAGACGAATCTGAGTGGGGTCAAGACGCTGAGACGTGCCAAGACCATCTAGGGCGCGCCTAGACCATCTAAGATGCGTCAAGACGCGGCAAGACGAGGGAGACACGTGATAATATGCAAAGAAGGAGTTACGACGAATGAAATTCGTAGGCCTACAACTTTTCCTTTCAACTCGCGCCCGCTACGATCGATTTCCCAGTTCGACTTGCGGCCAGCTTTGCTCATCGCAGAATGTTGCGCCCACTCACGCGACACAGCCAGGACACTGTTCATAGCCAGATATCAGCCCTCATCCCGTAACAGCATAGATAGCAGTGTGGATAGCAGCATGGCACACATGAGCACAGAAGTCGCGGCAGGCAGCATCTGAGTCAGTCGCACAGAGAGTACGGGGCACTGCTGTGCGCAGCGAGGTTGCGAAGGATAAAACACATCGAATGCAGACTACATTTCTGTGGCTTTAACGTTTGCTGCACAGCTGTCGCGCTGAGACGGTCGCCCTCTGCCTACAACACTGCTTTTTCGTTCACAGCCCCACTTGGAGTAACGTAGATTTCCCTAACGTTAGCTGCATGTGCTGCAAGTCGTGTCTTATTCACAACTCTACAAAACAAAATTTTTGCAGCTATTAATACTACCTGCTACATCTATCTGTAAATTTTTTTATTTCTCGCAGAATATAAGCGAGGGGTCGACAGTTGAGCCTGGTATCAGTTAGATTAATAGTACTATGTCTACCCTGTACACATACCCTCTACCTGGTGTACGGTATAAGCACCAAATCATGTGAACTATTGTCGGAACATGCGAAATGTATCATATCGTATTGAATTTTTGTACCCGCCGGGTGATGTTTGGGACGATGGCTGGCGGGGAGAACCCAGGACGAGGCCGACCGGAGAAGAACTGGGCGCAGTGTCTAGCAGACGACCTCAGGGTGTTTCAAGCCACCGAGGGGTCCACGGAAAGCTCCCCAATGCTCTTCGGAGTAGAGACGTTGTTATGGCCGAGGGCGGCTAGGAAAAGCGGGAGGTG
>JBBMHQ010091696.1:0-10656 GCA_037834295.1 Postelsia palmaeformis | reverse complement strand
AGTAGTAGTCGTAGTAGTAGTAGTAGTAGTAGTAGTAGTAGTAGTAGTAGTAGTAGTAGTAGTATTAATAGCAGTAGTAGTAAAAGGACGGTCGTGCTTTCCGGTTGCCTCGTGCGCAAAGAATAGTTTGATGCGGCATGGCTGTTTGACTTGGTATTGGTTTCTCATCGTTCTGATGTGGCACTTTATCTCGGTCTGTTATCTGTGCACGGGGTTGTGGTTTCGTTCATTTACCAGGAGCTGGATGGCCTGTTGACCAGCACTTTCCAGTTCAACCGCCTCCGGGGCTGCAGCGTTGCGTTCGGCTACCTTGCCGTCAAGAGATTCCTCGAAAACAATGACCTGCAGTGTGTCATCCGAGCGCACGCCGTACAGGAAGATGGGTACTACCGACACTTTGAGAAGGCCTTGAACAAGCGCGCAGTCGGTGAGGAAGGAAAGCAGGCGTGATGAAGGGATGCTGGGGTAGAGTGTCAGCTGACAGAGGATGGGTATCATGTGCTTCTTATCGATAGACGAGGTTTAACCGACCGATGAGACAAGGGCTGGTGTTGGGTTTGTGTGAATTATGCTGCAGAAACGGGTGCTGACATCATTATAGACGGAGTGCTTGTTTTTTGTGTTTTTGATTATCACATCCCCACCCTGCTGCTTGCTTAGCTTGACTGGCATGCCCCTCGATGTTTTTTGTGTTTCCTGCTTCCTCGATTCGTGTCATATTTTTCACTGTTGCTCATCGTTCATCTCTCGCTGTATCGGCGGGGTGTTGTGTCACTCGTTTCTTGTATGGCCTGCGATGTACTTATTATCTGTAGTACCGACTTTATCGGTTATCTCCTTGTAACGAGTGTATATTGTGCCGACTCTTGTATCGAGCATTTGTTGTGCCGACCGTCTAGGTAGTCTATCGACTTTCTGTGGTATTGGCCATCTCTTCTACCGAATGTCTCCAAACTGTCTCTTGTACCGACCGCCTCTCTATCGCCCCGTCTCTTGTACCAGTATCGACCGTCCCTTCTATCAAAGTCAATCGTCTCTTCCTTCTTCATACCTGCTGCACATCCCGAACATCCCGACATACCTGGTACCGACACACCAACTCACTGTAGTAGAGTCATTTTAGTGTCTAGACTGCCCCTTGTATCCACTGCCTATGGCATCGAGCGTCTATCGTTTCACATATTTGCTGGGTCGCCTGTTTCTGTCTGGTACCGGCTGCCTCTATATCGCCCCGTCTACTGGGTCGACTGTCTCTCTCGTACCGACCGCTTCTTGTATCGGCCGTTTCTTGTATTGCATGATGGGTGCTCGGTTCTGGATGCTATCGTATGTTATTGGATGCGGCCTCCATCCTTATGTACAGACCGTGAGAAGAGGTTGCCTCCCGTCATCACCGTCTTCTCCGCGCCCAACTACTGCGACCGTTACGGCAACAGGCGAGGCCAACAACATATCCCAACCATTAATATACTGTTACTGAACCGTTAGTTAGTCTAGCAGACGAACATGGAGTACACTACTGTAATGGCTAGCTGTTAGCCGATGGTGCTTGCTTCATCTCTGTATACCCGTGGGAAATAGTACGCTTGTCCGCGCTTGAGTGCAACATATACCTGGTACGTGATACGTACTGTTTTATGACACTCGTATCGATATACCTATTGTTGACAATAGTGTGACAGCCTATTAATACTTGATACTACTCTATGGCTTGGGGGCTGTTGACAAACGTATCTGTCGTGTTTGGTGGCGGGTTCTACCTCCCCCCACCTCACCGCCGCCGATACCGCCTCACTCGTGAACACCTCCCCCCACCTCACCGCCGCCGATACCGCCTCACTCGTGAACAGCAGCACGTCACCTCAGTTGTAACCGATTCAACGTTGCGTGGAACACGATCGTGCAGTACTGGTGTTAACATGTATACTCCGTAGTACCCATCGATAGTATACCATTGATATTATATACAATTGATACCAGATACCAGATACCAGGTAGCCATTTTGTCGGTGAGTATGAGGCCTGGTATGTTCGGACGTGAATGAAAAACAAAATGTTTCAGCTGAATGTTGGTGGTGTTTTTGGCGTTCTGTGTGTTTTCTTGCAGGGCTGCCGTGCTGGAACTTCTTTCCCAGGAGCTGGAGCCGCAAGTGGAGCACTTCGAGTGCGTCGATCACCCGGATCGACTCAACCGACCGGACAGGTGCGCCTATCAACCAGCCACCCAATCATGCAATCAATGATGCAATCAACTAATAACCCCTTTGGAAATCGACTCGGTTATAGTACGAGTTTACATGAGGGGGAACAAATCGGAAAAAAAGCGTGGCGGTTACAGCATCGGTCATGGAACACACGAAGACATTACAGCATCGGTCATGGAGCACACGAAGGGATTACAGCATCGGTCATGGAACACACGAAGGGTATAGCCTATTATCAATAATAACTGCCGAGGAAAGGGATGCACCCGAACTACTGTCCAATGCAAGGACATTGCGAGGACAACTCCGACACATGCGCAGCATGATACTGCTGTACTCTAATACCATAGAAGCTGCACTACTAAAGTAGATGGTTGGTAACACCGCAACTCACGGACTATTGGTTGCAATACCGAGGTATGGTTGGTATGGTATGGGATAGCGTGGTGTCTCCCAAAAGGGTGATACTGAGTACAGTACGAGTGCATATGTCTGGGTATGCCTGGTATACTTGGTATACCTCTATTAATAGGCGTTGAAGTAAAACAATAAACCATCAAACCAATGGTGCGTGTGCTCGAATTAGTTCGCATTACTATTGCCGTAAAGTCGAATTCCATACTGAAACCAAGTATTTAAAAAACCGGTGAAATCCACGTTTTCCCCACGAAAGCCTTCAAGAAGTTCACGCGTTTTTTTAACTAGACCCTGAAGCCTCGCGCACGCCTTGCGTTCCATCATGCCATCATGCCGACGGGGGTATGAAGGGAGCGCAAGTTTTTTTTGTTCCCCATAGATGCGAGGTCTTTTAAATCCCACTACCAAGTATTCAGGAGGACACTAAAGACCCCACCCACATAACTGGCAGAAGAAAACAGTAAAAAAAAATGCAGTCCCTCCATACACCCCTCGACTTGAGAGCACGGAAGGTGTGTGCGAAGTTTCAGGGTCCTACAAAAAACAACGGCCGAAACTCCTGATGTCAAAGCACATGACCGACGGGATCCTTGAACCAGCTGGTAGGTGTGAGTGGTACGACAGGTGTATGATACCTTGCCCTTGAGGTTGAGGTTATTTTTGTTGGTTCACCTTTTTATAACTAACCCCGTATTGTTAGATACCTGGTCGCGAATACCATACCAAGACTACTGCAGTAGGATAGTGTACGCTATATACTCTACTGTAGTTTGTTTTTTTTTAGGGCCCTGCCCCTGTTTTTTCCGGTAACTCGATTCAATGCCGACTCCAATGCGCCCGACCGCCCACCTTTCCACTCACCCACCCACCCACCCCCCTACCGTTCTTGGTCGGTGATGTATTTTCTTGCTGTTTTTTGTTACCGCAGGTCTGAGGTGCATCTCACCGCTTTGATCGAGTCCTGCCCCTATATGCCCACCACCTTTAGGGATTTCGTGAAGCTGGCCGGCAGGATGGGACCGGCGCAACCCCTTGCGGTGACCACAAACCATAACTAGACATAACTATACTACAGTATACCTCGCGTCACACTGTACCTCCACTTCATTACAGCAGTGTAAAATAGTGGTGTACTGCTGCACGACATGGTGGTACATGCACTAGGCAACATCACTGCAGTAATCTTATTTTGGGTCAGCCTGTAGTTAGTATGTGATGCAGTGTGTACTAATTTATCATCCAGGATGAAAACGATTTTGTTATGTTGCCTCCTCGCATTAGTGAGGAAACGTAAAGGGTAAGGGGGCGTACGGAGGGGGAGAGTCTGATCTCCCGACGGGTGGGGCTTATCTCGTTTCGTCTCGCATCATAACTTGTCCCACGTATATACCTGGTATGTAATAGCGTGTTGCACTTGGCTGTAAAGTTGTAGCAGCAGCGGTATTAGTAGTAGCAGCAGCAGCAGCAGTAGCAGTATTAACAGTATGTTCGCAGCATTATGTAGCTCTAAAAGTTGCAGTAATAGTAGCAAGTGTCGGTACTACTGGTTGTCAGCAAGAACATCAGAAAGCTAGGTGTGATGAGCAGAACACGAAAGCATTGGTCATGACGTAACTATTCCCTCACGGAACGACTTACCATCGATCAAGTCGATAAGTCGAGCAGAAACACCAAGTAGGAAGTAGGTAGCCTAGGTAGGTAGCAGCCGCTCTATCTATCAACCGCATGTGTTATACATTGATATATTATACTACCGTAGGTAGGATACGCTCACTTGTTGTGTGCACTACATCGGTATGATGCTTGACCACGTTTATCGCTTTGTTGCAGTGCACTGATTAGACCTTCGGCGGGGTCCAGTCTAACCGCTTGCTCTAACCGCCTGTTGTGGCCGCTTTTTGAACAATCGTTTGCTTTTCAAGGACGGCGGCGACGCGAGCGAATGTAGCAGTGTCGTAGGCAACTCTGTTGGAGGCGATATGGCTTCCTCTGAGCTTGACGCATCTGTCAAGGGTTCCGCCCCCTCGAGCCCTCCCCCGGTAAGACATGCCCCCCTCCGCAGGGCATACAGCATGGCATGGTATACCTGGTATGGTCTTATGTAATAGAGTACTATGGAGCACTCTTCCAATTGCGCTTCCTGCACAAATAGGAGGTTGCGTAAGAACTGATTTTCTTTTTTCTGCTGCACGAAATCGGGAGGGATGCTTTAGCTGATACCCGCCCAGGCTTTGGCTTGACTCCTTCTTTGCGCCGCTCGATAGTTCGGGTTTCGATCCCGACGGCATTCCTAGTCGTCTAGGATATAATAGTCACATGACTCGTAGTCGCGGTTGTACAGCAATGTACCTGCTTCCAGTATATTATACGATGCAGCCGGATAGCGTATATCAGGTATCGTTCTTCGTCAGACCAGCTTGTGCACTCCTGCACGGTGCTGTAGATATGTCAATACTGTTCATAAGAATAGGGTACTACAGTAGTACTGGCTGACGCTGCTCACGAGAGTCAACGGGACTGCAAGCTATCGGGTGTGCTCTTGGCTCACTACGGCAATCTATTGAACACTGCCCTACTGCCCAGAGAGTCTTGAGCTAGCGCAAGGATGATCAAATAACCATCTGGCAACATATTGTCCCCTGCGCCTCGCACTCGCTGCGTGTTTCAACGTTGAGCATTGTATCGTAACTCGAAACTTCAACCTCAACCTCAACCTCAATACTACTGTCGCCTGCGTCGGTGGTGACGATAATAAATTGTATGGTGGTGATGGTGATAGTGATGTTTTGAATCTGTTTTGCCGCCCTTCCCGGTGTGTTTCATTGCCTGCTGCCGTTATGTAACACTGTCTGCTGCCCTCATGTGTCTCACGTGTCTTAGCTGCGAAAAGACCGGAGTTTGACGGCACACGACCTGTACGAGTTTGAAGCAGCTCACGATAGGTGAGACTCTCTTACCTACTCCTATTCCTATGCGATGTAGTCTACTGGTATACAACAGTAGATCCTGGACATGTTGCACGATTGAATGACCCGTGCATCAACGATTCGATCGGTCATTTGGGTATCAACGACTGATTGGCTAATGCTAAGGTTTATTGTATCTATCAAGGATTGATAGGCCACTGCTATTTTTTATTGTTTGAGCAGGCCCACACTGTTTTTTTGTCTGGTGGTGGGTATGATGGATCGGTTGGCCACTAAAGGCGGTGCAGAGTGTTGTAGTGTTACTCTACGGTACTTGTTAGCGCTTGCATCCATCGACGGGTGCACTCATTGCCCACTGCGTTTCCTCCGCTTCGCTGTGTTAAACCGATTCGATGACGCCGGTACAGTCGCCAAGCCAGTCAGGGCAGCAACCAAGCCAGTCTGACCTTGTGTTACCAGTGAAAGCATGACAAATATTATCAGACTATGCCCGTTGTCCAACTTGACGGCGGTGCGCTATGTATATGCCTGCAGCTAAGCGGCTGAGCACGACTGTTCGTCTCCCTCGACATGCGATTCCAGGTGTTGATGTCTGTACTGTAGTGCCGGTGTTGTTTAGTAATATTGATAGGTGACTTGTGTGATTCGCTTCTTTGTGCTTGGCGGAGTAATTGACTGTATGTACTGGTATGCAATAATCGACCCCGTTTCCTTTTCCTCTTTCTTCCCTTCCAGAATCAACGAGCTCCACCCTGACTACTTGAACGCCCGTATCGAGTCGTGCGAAGACGAAGGCGTGAGCAGACTTAGCACCAAAGCCAACACCCCCTCCAGCGTCAGCTCGCTCGTAGGCTCCACCACCAAGATCACGGTGAGTAGTGTCATGTCAAGAGGAGTTACAGCAGTACGTGTTGTACATAGTCATGTATCCTTCATACTTATCTGCCAAGAGTTCAGTGCTGGCAGTTGTCAACAATGACGGCAATGAGACAATCGTGCAGTCAGACTTTGACAATTGAAGCGGTGGTAAGCTGTGCTGCCTGCCAAGGTGGAGTTACAAGGAAATATCACGGCGCCGTCACAGCGGAATGCATGGGTGATGTTTTGCTGTCTTTGCATCCTACTGCAGCTCGCCGCGGGCTTGATGTTTATTGTGTTCACATGTGGGTATCTTTTTAGTGCTTCGAGGTGATCATGGTTTTTTATGTTACGAATTGCTTTGACTGCGACACGCATGTCGTGTTGATCCTCGCCTTGGGCATATCGTTCCTCCCTCCCAGTTTAAAGGGTTGTTGTCATTATCACGTCGGTATGTTTTTGTTTATGGTTCGATAGTGGATGCCTGAAAACGAGATGCCCGTCTCTCTTTCTGACCTTGGTCGCTTCCTCCTTTAGCTTCGCCTTTACAGACAAGCCACGTTGTCTCGTAATGTTGCGTTTTTGATTGTTTGATTGTTGATCTTGTTCTGCTCACGTCAACTCTCAACAATATAATAACTGGGGGCAACCCATCCGTCGTTCCGTCGTATTTATAGGTGAGCGAGCTCCGAAATAGGTTTGACCCTGCCGCCAAGAGAGCTGGAAAGGCAGCCCCACTGCCTGTCGACATGGGAAAACCCAGCAACACCGTCACTGAGATTACAACCATCTTCGAGCACAAGGCTCGCTCCGACAGGAAAAAGGTAGGCAGCCAGGGGGAAGGGCAGATGGGGGAGGGGAAGGCGCGACCCTCACGCGGCTTGCGTCGCACGATTCGGCTGGAAAATCGGTTTGGCACCTCTGTACACGTGTATCGTGCTGTGCTGTGCTTCTTGATGCTGTGCTATGTCGTGCGGTGTTGTTTCTTGTTGTGCGGCATTTTTGCTGTGAAGTGCTGTGTTACGCTGTGCTGCCTTGTGCTGTGTTATTGTGCTTCGTTGTGCTGTGTTATGCGCCTCTTGCTTACACGTCACCTGTGCTGGTTGTTGTGGCAGCACTCGCGGGATGGTGGTGGCTCAGGTGGCATCGTGTCGCAGATGAAGGCGTCCATTGAATCCAAGGCAAAGGCAAAGGCAGCGGCAGGCAGTCCCAGGGATGGCAGTGCCCAGACCAATACCAAGCAAAAGATAAACGTGAGTAAGACCAAGAGTCCTCAGCTGCCTCACAAATCGTGGAACAGCGTCCGTGAATTCCGCGCCTCTGGAACGCTTTGCCGTTCATGTGACATCTTGTCAAAGGCCCCCGGCAGCAATGCTATTAAGGACACCTTGCGGGTAGGGTCGGGCTCGGCCAGTGTTGTTGTAAGCATTGGTGGATACACGGGCAATGCTGCTCATTGTTTCATATTTTAATTGTCCTTTATTTGCTCTTGCTGTCACAGTCAGTGATGATGATGATGGTGATGGTCATGATCATGGTGATGGCCGCTATTCCTCTTGTGACTGACGCTGGTGCTGTTATTGATACGGCCGGCGGTCATCGCTGTTAACGTTGCTGCTGCTGCCGTTTCTTGTTGGTTCTGCTGATGATGCTGTTGGTGTGCATACGGGGTGTGCTTATGGTGGCTCAGGTGTTCGAGGCGCTGACCAAGCGCACCCGCCCCGGGGATACCGTGGCCACCAAGCTCACCAGGGTTAAGGACTCGGCGCTGGCCCGCCGCATCTGGGTGGACAAGGTGTGGACCAACCTGTTTAAGTATTCCTGTTGGTGGCGGTGCGGTGCGATGCCCTTTTCATCTATACAGGATGTGCCGCGGAACATGGACACCATGGCTTCTCATTTTCACTTGTGTATGTTGGATGTGTAGATGCACCCCGCCTACCTTTTAGGCAGCGCTTGGCATAGCATGGGTTAGCATGGCATACGTGTTTAGGGGTGCCGCGCCGGGTTTATCGTTAACTTTTATTGCCGCTGACGTTGTTTGGCATACGCTTGTACCTCGTATTGCCATGGCGTGGTAGGGTTCGGGTTTGGTTCCCTTCTAGCAGTTGCCACTGTATTTAGTACCAGGTATACCGTAAAATTCACGCCATTGGGTTGGGAGCAATCAGGCTTGTCCCCTAGTTGCTCGGCGCCGAGAGTAAGATACCCCATATTCACAAGCGATGCACTGCAGCACTTCTATAGCAGTATAGCCCCACGAGCCTCTACGGCACACATGGCACACAGAGCATACAAACAACGTGCTTACCAGGTATGGTATATTACAGTAGTTTTAGATTATTGATGTGCGCAAAAGACACGTGCCCAAATCTGCCCCCCACTAGCCTTCACCGTGATCTTGACCCGCAAGACTGACTAGATAAAGCACCAAAATATATATTATCATTTTTGTGGTGGTCCGCACATTTGTTTTCAGATTATCGGGTCGAGCCTTAGCCTGGGCTACAGGGTTTAGGGTCGGGAGTTAGCGCCAGGGCTGGGGTCGAGTTGGGTCGACGCCTTCTCGTGATGAGAGAAAAAAAACGTCCGAAAACATACTGGTAGTATGCTTGGTACTTGGTCTGGGATGATTTGTTTGCCAAACGGTTAAGGCGCCTGACAACAAGCCTCTGCGACATCCTCTAATCTATCTCCTATGCATACCCCTTACATCAGGTTGCCATAGGCTCGCCCCCTCCCCTGTGGGGTGCAGGGAAGACGATGAGCGGCGGCCTTGGAAGGGACGGCAAGAAAGCAGGCAGTGTCGGTTCATCGCCCACTCGCGGTCCAGGACCAGTGGGGGGTGGAGCGGGCAGCGTTTCTCAGAGAAGGCATTCGGCGGGCTGTGCCAAGAACGGAAAGTTCCCGCCACCCCCTCCTCCGGGAGCATCGGTGGCGCAATCAGGTTGTTGTGAACATGCGCATCAAGATGGATAACGTAAGCACAGTATTTATGTGTCTATTTTACTCATACATATCAGGTATGTTGTGCTGTTGAATAGTTCGTTTCGTGTATAAACGATGTACAGCAGTAGTCCATAGCAACTGAGTTGCTTGAGTGATTTCCTTGCTTTGTGTTTCGTGCCTTGCGTGTCTACCCTGCGTGTCTATCCTGTATTTCGTGTGTCCGTGTCTTGTGTTGGTTCTTTCCTTGTGGCGCTCCCAAGACGCTGCCATAAGCATTGGTTGTATACCTGGTACGATATACTGATAGTGTGATAGCATGAAGTTGTACCTGTAGACCCGACGTCAACGATCGGACCAGCTACAGTGGCGCGTCTGAAAAGCAATGCGTCTTATCTCATCTTGCTGTCTTGTTCTATGTTGCCTTGTCAATCGCGCATCAGCACCGGGAGGCGAAAAAGGTGCTGGCGGCAACTCGTTTGCACCATGGCGTTCTTCTACCGAATCGGGCGATGATGTCGATGGTGGACAGAGAGGTCTAAGGGGAAGGCGCCGAGCCACCACTGTTACCTGCGACGCCGGAACGGAGGTGTGTTTAGACAAGTCTGTGTACACTCGCCATTCTACCAGGTGTGATCATACGGTGTATAGCTCTAGTCTAGTATACCAGCTCATTCGCGACACCTCATTTGGGCCAAGAACCAAAGTGACGCACCGGTAAGAGCCGGTATGTATGCAGTACTATTAATCAAGGCTCATCACAGTGACTGAGAATCGTGGCGGGACGGGACGGGACATATTTTTCTTGTTTGGCGGGAAGCCAAATGACAGCGGGACGGGACGGGACGGTAAAAAGAAGACATAAGAAGTTGGCGGGATGGGACAGGACAGCGGGTGCCCAATTTCTCGACGGGACGGGACGATAAAATTCAACGGGAGAGATTTTCCCGACGGGACGGGACGGTAATGATTTTATCCTCCGGCGGGACGGGACGGTAATTACTTTTATTCCCGGCGGGACGGGACGGTAATGCTTTTTGTCGGCGGGACGAGACGGTAATATTTTTCCCCTCGGCGGGGCGGGACGGAAAATATTGTTTCCCTCGGCTGGACGGAACGGTAATTTTTTCCCCCCACGGCGGGACGGGACGATAATTTTATTTTTCTTCGACGGGGCGGGACGGTTAATATATTTCCCCTTGGCGGAACGGTACGGTAAATATATAATTTTGTTCATTCCTGCTGTAATGTCGGCGCGGTTGTACGTGAAGACCTTCCGGCACTGCTGGTTGCGCGTAGGGAGC
>JBBMHQ010091685.1:0-10656 GCA_037834295.1 Postelsia palmaeformis | reverse complement strand
CTCGCAGCGTCTCCTCTACCCACTGCTCACGCATCTCCCGGCCCTGGTAACTCCTGTTCGGTTGCGGCGGGGCCGCCTGCCGCGGCGCCCTCGGCTGTTGAGAGATTTTCGACAAAAAAAGATAGTTGGCGCTTTGCTACCCCGGTTACGTTCTCCTTCAGGTCTTCGCCTCTGTTTCGGCAAACCCCCTAGCAGCAGGTTTTGTAGCGAGGGTCCAACACCAAACTAGTAATTTCGGGCTCCAGCGTTGCATGACCCAGCTCTCTGGCGTCCATGTCATCGAGTAGTATATCCAGCATTGTCCTCACCTCCTGGAGGAGGCTTGCACTTGCGGTGGGCTTGAGCCTGCCGTCCGGTGGCTCTAGCGTTCGGACGCCCTGCGTGTCGAACGCAAATAAATCGGAAAGCATGGTGAAGTCGTTGAACGCCTTGGCTACACAGGCGTGTCGTCCCCCTTGGAACTGAGCCGTGACCACAGCAGCGGGGTCAAGGATGCTCGTCACCTCCAGCGCCGCTTGCCATTTGATCACGTGCAAAGCACGAACGCTGAAGTGTTTGATGAAGTACGCTTGAAGACACCTGTAGAGCCTGACCATGCTCAACATCATGGCGCGCTGCGACCCCCACCTTTAACACCAACAAAAAGACAACGACGCCCGGAAGCAAGAGCAACAGAGCCTCGCGCCGGGGGAGGGAAGACGAGACGGGATTGTCGGCCGTGGTTGAACTTTTTATGGTGAATACAACATGTGTATAGCACGATGGGTAATGCCAGACCAGTCTTGACCGAGAAAACATGTGTAGTAGGACGCTGAATATTGCCAGACCGGTCCTGAAAGATCAAAGTGAATGTAACTCGTCCGCAGCAACGGTTTTGTGCTGGAATCTACTGCTACTGCTGTATACCGAGTCAAGCGGGAGTTGCTCCTGCTTCCGGGTACGAAGTCATGGCTACATCTCACTACTTCGAGTTTGTTTGAATACACAATGCATATGCTGATATCCAGGAGGTGCTGTATTTTCCGTTGCTCTCTGTCGATGGGTTGCTGTAATTTATTCCACGCAGTACACAACAACAATGCTGCTACTTCTACTTGTACCTGCCGTATCTGCGATTTGATCCCCTCGCCGGACCGCACCTCGTGTCGTTGCGACGAATGAGGTCCAGGATGTCGGATACCTCTTGAATCTGGCGTTGAACGTCCGTGAAGGCGTCGTTGTTGACCCCGAAATAAGTTGAGTGGCCGATCATCGCGGCTATCTGGGTCATGAGCCTGCGCAACACGTGGTTTTTGCACGTCCCCCCCTCCTTGATAACGCTCCCGGAGATGCCCATCCCGTACGTGACCGCCGAGTTGAGCCGGTGCCCAGAGCAGAGGAGGACGGAGACGTTCATGGTCTCCCACGCGTTGATGATGTTGCGCCCTTGGTCGGCTGTGGCGGATAAATAGAGGTCGCTTGGCTTACAGTTTTCCTTGCCTAAAACAGGCTCGAAGACCTCCTCCGTCATCTGGAAAATTTGGACACGTATTGACGGACACTGGAAATGTGGCATCGAAGATGTGATACTTTCTGAGCAAAAAAACGAAACCGTCACTGCTGATGCACTCTTCAATATCTATGACATCATATTCTGTATCGTGAAAAACACTCACCCGGTAAATTCTGTACGCGCACACAGCGGTAAAACATGCTGGTGGCTGGGACTGCTGTACGTCGTGGATGCTGACTGCTGAGTCGTATATAGATATACAACAATTTTTGATGTTGTTGTTCTCATTAATCTCAAACGAAAAAAAGTCCGTGGTCACACGAAGGTGCTGGAGCCCTACTAATAGGAATATCTGAGGAACAATAAAAAATCGGAATCTGGCTGGCTGAAAAAGCATACGAGACGAAGAAAGCGCACAGAAGACTAAGTCAATGTGCAAACTGAGCTACAGTTCAGTGACATGGCCGCGGGTGCATCGTCTCGACTACAGGATGAAGTTTCCCCCTAACATATAATCAATCGTTGAATAGTTGCAGTTTATGGACAATACTCGGAACCTATTGTGTCCACGATTTGAGTTCATAAATAGTCTTCGATGTATATCTTCCTGAACAATTCCAACTTACTGGCAATCGCCGATAACAACAGTCTGGACAATTTCAATTAGTCGGTGATCATCGCCGAAACTTGACGGTTGGGCTATTTCAATAAATAGACGGTCGCCAAACCCAGTTGTCGAGACAAACCCTATCAACACTCAGCCTCCTGAAATAAATGTGTACAATAGGCTCGAATGGAAAGAATATCGTCCAAGGTGTATGCATGCATGCTGGCGTTTGCGCGTACAAGGCGACAGCAGTTGACTACACGAATGGGACGCCTGAAAAGTTCAGGCTCTAGAGCTGGGCGAGAAAAAATCGAAGAGCATTTATTGTACTTGAAACATGCCGCGGGACACACCTCACCTCACGCACGAACTCCAGCGTGGCCAGAAGCAAGAAAAAGCGATGCGGCATATACCAATGACCACTCAAATCGTTCGGATGACACAGCAGTGTCTGACACGATGTTGGGCGCGTTGCTCATAACGCGTAAGTTTTACTGCAGCAGTGGGTAGTTTGCTTCTTGGTTCGGGAATAAAATACAGAAAGGGCTGTGCAGCTTTTACTCTGGGAGAAGGAATGAGAAAGAGGCAAAGCGCTGTTTTGATTGCAGTCGGTTTAGCGCTGCAATGTCACGGGAGGGCGTAGTAAATAACACCACATTTAGTGCGAAAAAAGAGCGAATATATATTGGTTTTCGTATCGACCGTAGGTCCCATTATTTGTGGCCCCCCGTAATATAGGGGCAGAAGCGAACTAGTTGTCCCTACTGGGCCTTACTCTGGACATCAGGTGGTACTTGCCCGTCTTCCGTCTTGACGGAGGACGAGAGGCGTTAATCTCAAAGATGGTGGTTGTTAGTTTGGGGAAGGTGGATATAAGAGTCAAGTGCGTCTCGGATGGGTTGTAAGGCTCATTCTGAGCGGAGAGCGTTTATTCGATATTTTCCAAAGTTTGGAAATAATTGGAGACATTTATCAATAATCCGAGGCATTCTGTCAATGTTTGTGAGATTCTTCAGGAGCCAGAAAGTTCAGTTTGTTAATATTCCAACATTTGGAGAAAGATGGCAGAAACATATCAGGGTTCACCTCGCTATCACGTTTTTAGGCGGATGCAGATATTGCGGAAGCGCAATGCGGCGGTACGCTTTTCGTCGGTTCATGGTTTTTCGTTTTTTGGCGGTACCGACTTTTTAGCGGTTTCCGGTATATCACAAATCTGGCGGTAAACTGGCGAAATACCGGGTTTGTCTCCGAGGACGGTATTTTCCGTTTTCATGACGGGATAATCACCGCAACTTTCGCACCGCCGGCTGACAGTCAACCACCGGGTTGTCGCCTGAAGAAGCGGCAGGCTCAGCCTGATTAGGATTAGGCCCAGCAATCACTACGCTACCAAACCCCCCAGACTTGGTACTACTACCAGCCCTCTGAAGAGCTCATTGTTCTGTTGGACCGCTCATGGTTCTGCTCGGCCGCGGCTGAGCGTGATGTGGCAGGTGTGCTGTGGAAAGGGCGTTATCTCCTCGTCCACAAAACGAGGTTGCAGGAATAATGCCCGCACAAAGATGATTCCTTCGTGTGAAAACCAGAATATCACCAAACACAGAAATACGGAACACCAGAACACAGAGCATACAACACATTCATATGTATGTGTTGTGTACATACATTCTCAATACCGCAACAACAGGGAGTGCCTTGCTTTTTTGCGCGGTATTCAGTGTTGTACGCAGTATTGGGCGGTGCGTTTTTCAGCGGTATTGTAATACAGCGGTTGCCTGTTCTTCTTGGTGTTACCGACTTTTGGCGGTTCCCGGCACATCACAATTTCGGCTGGAAATCGCCGGTACTTTCATGACGGGAAACGTACCGAATGAAACTCTGGAAAGAGTGACAGATTGAAAAAAATGCGCGAACAAATGTCGAATAATTGGAAAAAAAACCTTTCCGATAAGAATGACGGAGTAGTCAACATTGGTCATGAACGACGCAAATGTTGCCAGCATCACATGTTGGCGAGCTTCGACCAGTTAGATGGCGTCCCTATGCTGTCGCGGTCACTGAACAAAAAACAACGCACCCGATTCCGGCCACAACAGCAGTGGGAATACTCGATTCGGACCACTTGGTATTGGGAAGTAGCAAAGGCACGGACACTGGTTGTTCTGGGTGGCGTCGCGAAGACAAAACGGTGTACTGAAGAACACGCGCTCAACTTCAAATGGAGTTTCCACCCGTTACCACCACTGAACGACTCTTGGCTGCTGACTACAACGCTTATTGTGTGAAGTGATGCTCGACTTCACGTAACGCACGGTAGCCGTAAATAAAAAGGGTCACACGCCTCGTACGGCCTGGAGTGCTGGCTGAGTTACGGCTCACGAACATGCAGTGAATAAAGTGCAGTCCAACAAATAAACATCATGCAAATACCAACGATCGATATATATTTCTGGACTCTCAGAGACAAGGTGCAGCATAGCTTCTGTACCACGTCAGCACGTCCTTGTTACTTGAGTGGTTTTATCCTTATGTAGGGTAAACAACTCGACCCTTCTCTGAAGACCAGTGGCGGTCAGCTGTAAGAAACAGGTACAAACTACACCCTCGTGAAATCAAAAGCAAAATCAAAGTGGCTGCTACTCTCGTGATGTGTGCCCGCCGGTCGTGGGTCTCCTTGTGAAGTCCTCTTGACGTCCAAAATAGCCGACTCCATTGCCTTAGCCTAATCGACCCGCCGGTTCGCAAGTGCTCCCGTTGCCACTCTCTCGCAGTTTGGTTCTTCTTCCCCCCCGTCCCAGATACACAATGCTCCTCGGTTCTCATCTTGAGATTAAAAAAAGTGAGGCAGGATGAGTTCAATCCATATTTGCCTCGCTCGTGGATGACTCTCATTTACGTCGAATCCAGCCTTTTTCCAGCGCACCTCAAGTGCCTACGCGCACCGACACCCGGATTGAGCATCCTGCTTGTCTGCTGCTGCTGCCGCCTACCGCGCGCGTGATGATCTGTTCCGGAGGCGTCACTTACGACCTGACGCTACTGCCACCACAAAGCCTCGCAACATCGGTGGTAGCACGCAGCCCCTACGCGTCTTTCTGCCACTGAGAGCGCGTGGCCGGCATGAGTACGCACGCGAGCCCGAACAGCCTAGCAGAAGTGGCCGACGCTTGGCTGCATAATGTTATTACGCCAGATCGTGTGAGTACCTCCCACAACAGCTCTCGGTAGACCGAGATGTACGCTTTCTGCTAGTCGTTGAAGCAATACTTTCAGATGTCATCCTAGATCTCGCAGTCGGCGCACAACGAACAGCATGTGGGCCGTTGATAGTGCGAAGTATTGTACTTCTAGGTGTATTTCATCTGTCTTGCAAAAGTTGCAAAAGGTAAGCCGCGACGATTTCCGACAACACTTCGCTTGAGTTGGCAACGAGTAAAGCCCCTCTGTAGATGTTGCAGTCAGTTTTGACCTTCATAATGTGAAGGGCCTTGACAGTCGCTCTTTTGCTTTGCTCGGGGATTTCTCCTGCTACTCAAATCTTTACAAATATGTTGTCAAAGCACTATTAAGAGGCGCATGCGGCGTGATCGATTTTGAGGAGTTCGGCCGCGTGGGTATATGTCGCAACAGCCTTCACATCCAACATACCCTCCAGGGCTTCGGCCATTTACTCCATGGATACTTTGTGTCCGAGCAGCAGCGCGTTAAGCGGTGGTGGTGGAAAAAAACGCGAAGGATCGTGAGATCAAGGTTCAGTGATTTCGTTAGTCGAAGAGTCGCCCAACCATCGCTCACGACATGGCACATTCCGCCGCCACAGCGTAGCATTCTCGTCTGTAGCCAACCCCTCGTTGCTATTCCCGTTCTGTTCTAGACCCTTTGTTGTTTCCGAGTGCTTGCAATTTTTTCTCTTATACCTTTCGTCAATGAGATGCTCCGTCTCCACGAGATACTCTTCAAATACTGTGGGATCCACCTCCTCTAGATACGCGCATGCAAATTTCAGCGCTTTTCACGAGGTTCTTTGCCCCGGGGGTGTGCACCGAACAATCGTCGCGCATCCATCCTCGCTGAAAGTGCCCTTTCGAATGCGACTAAGTTTCCCCCAGACTTACATCGTCCATGTCTACGGCGGCGACGTCGAGGGGGTGGTACCTTGTTTCCGAATGAACCAAACATAACGGTGATGAAAGACTCGACCATACCTGACTTATACCGACAATGCATAATTTGACGTGGCAACGACCTTCGTGACCACTTGTTCATGATACTCTCATCGGATGCCTAAAGCTGCCTGTCAAACTCTCGGGGTTTCTGGACTTTGATATACAACCCGTTAGGGTCTCAATCGGTCTCAGCTTGAGACGAAGGGCTCTGGATGACCTACAATCTATGTATACTGGTCCGATGCACTCCCAATCTAGGATATAGTCGATTTTCTCACGGTCAATCTGGCGATTCAAGTCGAGTGTAAGCAATTATTTTCCCTTGCACGGGCCGAAAAACGTGTTGTGAGAGCTGTATTAAATATATTTTTTCCAACGACAAAATTCGTTCGCGTCACGAACATTACCTCCGAATTCCTCAAGCACTCCCTTCCCACCACTACCGCACCCTTCCATTCTCTAGACAGGGAACCATACCACAGTAGGGGCGTACCGGACGTTCCTGAGCCCCTCACATTAGAAGCTCGGTATCTCACCCGAAATAATAGTCCGAAGAAGTCCGTTCGTGCCACCCGTTCGGCGCTTTCATGCGCTGGTCCTAAAACAAGTATATGATTGAAATGTTCATCCTGACTGGTAGTTTCCCACTTGAGGAACCAAGTTATTCAGGAATCTTCGACCAGAAAGCGTAGCCTCTTTTGATTGTGTAGGGACGTGAGGTTGCACATTGGGGCCGATCAGCACGAGCAAACATTTCTTCGGGTAGGTATATTGTACGTCCTCCAACTCTTCAATACTGGTACTCGTGGTACGTTCCAGCTCGGCGTTCTTGAGACAATATGTCGGGGCATACGTCACAACGAAGGGTGACTCTCTGTCATTTACCAGCCAACTCATAGCGCCGAGACATTAACCGCTCGCCCATGAACTGGTGACTGTACACAGATTTACTACATGACGCTTCCTCGACAGCTATATTTACTCCATACAGAGCTCCCATCGTAGCTGCGTTTTTCTGACATTGCTATGAAACGCTATATACCCGTCGCAGGGAACGTCGTGCGGATGGGCCTTCGAGTCTCGCGCGGGCCAACGAAGTCACCGCCGAGTTGGCGGCTATTCGCAAGTACCCGTTCGTCATGTTCGTACCCAGTTTTTCTTTCTGCGGCTTGGGTGCGTAGATTGTACGTCGCTACCGTCACGAGTGTCTCCTGTCTGTTTCGAGCCATACAGGCCGCTTCCGTTGTCAGCAGAGGTGAGGCTCGCCCCCGCCTCCTTTGTTGTTCTTTTTTCACAATGATGCGCTTGGCTTCCCAGCCAAGTACGCGGTTCAATTTTGGTCGAATGGGTGTAGCCGTCTCAGCCAACGGTGGCACTCGCATTCGTCCGGCTGCGCATGCGTCCCCGTGCTAAGCTTTTTTTCGCCAAGCGCCTGACTTCCATATAGCGCTCTCTTCTGTGGGGGTATCCCCGCCTTACCTGAGGTACACACTGGTTGGCGTTCAGGACTGCAGTCCCGTTTTGACCCTGAGACTCGAATGCAAAGTACTTTTTCCCTGACACCGGGCTCTAGTGCAAAACAGAAAAACAGCACCACCACAACACGTCGTCAACAACGAGGGCAGACCACCAACAAGAACGCTCAAGGTTTGCTCTTTGTACCCTGCCTGCCTGGCGCTCGATGGTGGTGCGCTGCTTGACCGTTGCATGTCTTGTCCGAATCGCTTGGACCACCCCATGGACGAGGGGAGCCGAAGAAAAGCCGTGTGGGGGGAAGCGCGCGGTAGTGTAGAGAAAGCTGGCACAACTCGTCACGACTGCGAGTATGATTGGCAATGTCGGTTCCAATATTCACATGGAAAACGTTAAATGTGTGTGCTGTTCTATATATCCGCCATCATCCGCCGGAACCAGTGTAGGTGCTGATACGTAAAAACTGGGGAGCTTCAAACTCGTAGGCCATCAAAACCGCCCCACGAAAGTACTAGATTGATATGCTGTAGGGGTCCGTCTCAATGAGAAGCCTTCTTCATGATTATCGTATAGGATATAAAACCGAAATGATCTGAAGAGAGATTATTTTTGAGATATGCCTTTGGGTCATATCGAGGAATCGCGTTTCTTTTTTTAGTTCGAATAACACATAAGTGTCAACGAACACGAGAGGGCAACCACCGAGGCCATCGGCGGTCCACGCTTTGCTCGAGGCGACGCGGGAGCAGCCGGTTGTTTCCGTCAGCACCGCCGAAGAGGCTGTCACTCTTGGGATGCCTCGTGATACTGCCGCAGCCCCGGAGCCCAGCGCGAACTTGAGCGACAAAGATGCAGCGCTCGAGGCAAGGGGTTACGGACGGACAGCAAGCTGATACCGGCATATCAATCATGTTCACGTCTGAATAAAGTCGTAACCTGATCGGCGCTAATTTGGTTTGCAAGGGAAACAGGGATAAAAAACTGGGTTTGCGACGGCCTTGTACTTCTTAGGAGGCGCTGCGGATGGTCTACTCTATGCAAGAATCCGTCGGACCTCGCGCTGTGACTGCTCCAGTGGCCCCTTCCCTTGGAAATGGTGTATCTGACCAGTTATGCAGTCGACAACACGGCTGAAGGTTGCGTGGTTTGCTTCGGTTTCAGGAACATGCCACATGAAGTTCGACAAACTCCCCGACTTGAAAAACACGAAAAGCAAAATAAGTTCCTATTACGGAGGAATATAGTCAATAGAACCTACGGTCCATACAAAAACCTCTATATTTCCGTATTTTTAGTAACAATATTTGGTCCTGTTGACTATATTTCTCCGTGATAGTACTTTTCGTCCTTTTTGTTTCAGCGCTTTGTGTTTGCACCAAACATCACAATGCCTGATGGATTATTCACTTTCCGACCAATCAGATGCAAATGAAATCGAACGGCAAAAATATTCGCGGGGTCTCATTAAAAAAGTTCATTGTCAAGACAGTCCCTGAGCGGAGTAGCCAGCGCAATGTCATGTGACGGGAGTGATATCCATACTCTGGGAAGAAGCGATAACGAAAGAAACGAACGAAAAAAATGATCAAGGAAAAATACCATGTGTTCTTGTGTTGTACACCGAAATATATGTACGGTGGGGGAAAATATATATTCGGTAACGAAACCTGTTGTTACCGAGCCGAGGAACCCAAACTCTCAATGACCATTCGACCACGATCATGGAGGCGGACACCGAGTAGAAGTCCCGCGGAACTCCCCGGCCCATTTCACTGTGCTTAGTTTGCACGTGATTGACACGTGACCCTGGGTGGTTACCGTTTCAGTCGTCAACACTCCCACTGAGAGCTACATAGGTTTTAGCGCTCTGCGGCAAACACGATGATAGGTGCCATGCTGTTACGTCATTTGTTATGTTCGATGTATGCTCATGTGTTCAGTACACACAAATATCAGATTGACTGAGGTGGGTTATGAACAATCTGTTTTTTTCCGATCTGAATCGTTTTCGGATATGTTGAAGCTGTTATAGCTCGCATCGAAACCTATCAATCGGTGCGCTGTTTCCTGTTTTCGCCCCGCCCTGCTCACTTTGTGCCTTGGGGGGGGGGCAGCTATTAGTTTGGTTTTCCACGAAAACATTACGCATGCCATCGGTCTAATCATTTGCTATATCGAAAAAATACATATCACTCTACTAGCTAGCAGTACATTCGAGATCGGATAGACCAACAACAGTGCTACTCAGGGCATTGCATGGGAATAATCTCGCGGTTTTCTAAGTGGTAGCTAATCAGCCAGAACAGAGCTGCGTTGAATCGCGGTTTTTCCACGATGACAGAGTTGCGGATGTGGGATAAAAATGGGCTAAACACCATAGGAAACACCAAGCAAATCATAATTGAATGAAGTTCGTATGTTTCACAGAAGTAGAAACCGCGGTATGACCACGGGATTTGCTTCATCAAGGAAAATTACGTGGCCATACCGCGATTCGTATGTCGCGAGATAACTGAAATTGTCATTCAATTAGCCGCGACCAGGTCAATCTTATTCTGCTTCAGCCACTTTTCATTCCTTAGTCGTTAATCTGTCATCGTTGACTTGCCGCGATTTCACGAACCTCGAGGTTGTTCCGGAAAAAAATCCTAGTATTAGAGAGTTTGCGCGGAAGACTTTTTAGAAAAATACTTTACCGACTCCAAAAAAAGTGAATTTCCTTCCCATCGTGATTGGGGATAGTTTGCGTAGACGGTAAAATATTTCTGCAGGCGACGCCTCCAAAATTGAAGGGGGAAGTGGGGACACTCCTCATTTATATTCACTTGCCAGACACTGGTGTGCACTCGTACTTGTATTATACGAGACTGACTCGTACTCGTGTTATACGAGACTGACTCGTACTCGTAGGAGAG
>JBBMHQ010091674.1:0-10657 GCA_037834295.1 Postelsia palmaeformis | reverse complement strand
GGCGATGCTCCTCCTCTGCTGTTGGAACGAACTCCTTGGCATTGGGGTTGAAAATAAAACCCATCGCCACCACCCCGTGCCGCCAGTAGTTCACCTACCAGGGCGCGCAGGGTACCTCTTTACGGAGGCTGGGGCTCGTATGACCGCCAGTAGACCGTCGTAGGTTCCGATGGACTCCGGCCCACCCCGAGGTCGGGGCAGGCCGAGAGAGACGTGGAGCAGTGAAAAACCTTTGGTGTACCATAGATATAGGTCCTATTTGCTCAGCTCTCCCCCGTAATAACTCATCTACAAACCATGTTACATACCTGGTACCTGGTACTATATACTAAAAACTTATGTACACCAAAGTGGACCACAGCTCTAAACCGCAGTACGCACTCGTACCTTTAACTATTGAATGTATTAATTTTCTACAGAAACCGTATCCCATAGTTGAAGCAATTTAACCTAGGAGGGTGCGGGGAAACTGGGAAAACACATTTGGCGTTATCTATTCTGGTACGAGTAGTCACTGTCTTCCAGCCACTATTATTATGCCTGGTACTAATACAAGACCACCCAGGGCTTATGCCTGGCTGATTGGCTGACCACTGGCAACAGCGAGAGCATGAACACGGCAGAGAGCGTGAAATCGATGCGAAGGCGCAGGTAGGTACATATTTGTAAAGCCCTTGACGGATAAGGGGTTAGGTAACATACAAATTCCTATATAAACTAAATAAGACCTGTGGTATGAACCACACTACTATTAATACTACTGCAACTACTACTACTATAAATTCCCGATAAGAACCACCGTGTTCCGAACAGGACCGAGAGCACAATATTGTCAGAACCGTTCATGCCGATGAAATAGGCGCACGGAGACCCTGCGGCATGCAAGCGGGCATGATACTCTACAACGGCAGCAGTAGTATAAATGGTTTCAACAGTGGTTCCCTTAAGTATAGTGCCTATACATTGTATGTAAACATATCTATATTCCTATTAACAGCTGCTCAGACGCGTTCTACGTTGTTTGAGAGGCAGCACATTAATTTCCGTTCAAAATGTCTTCTGAGTGACGAGGCTCCTACACCCCAAACCGTGGGAAAGCCAACCTTGTTTCGAAAAATGGCACAATTGGGATTGAATCGAGATGCAATTTGACTTTTGGCTGAATTCCGTTTTCGGGAGAGGTGTGGAGCTCCTTGAGGTCGAATGAAAAGTCTCAGAAAATTAGGTTTACAACCTCTCTCCTCGTAGAACGCTTCCTCACGACCCCTTTCTATCAACGGCTTTTTCCTTCTCGCACTCAGGGTTTAATTTTTGTGTCGGCTGTAGGACGACTATTTATTGTTCAACACTACCTCCAAGTAAGCACTCACTGCCGCATACAAGTAAGTACGTAGCGACTCTAAAAGTGTCGTACGTGCAGTCAGAGTCATTGCATGATACCTGGCACCAAGATGTTTTTCATTAATGTCGCCTTTGCCTTCCTTTCGACAAAACAGGAAGCAGGAACTTTAACGTTGCTCATTAATGCTCGTACACATCTATCTGCAGGGCGGGGAAAACCGGGAGAAACCTGAACACACCTTGCATTGGGAATCATACACTCGGAATATGCATGTATGCGTACTTCGAAGTATAAACATCAAAAATGAAATGAGGACAAACAAACGTTGAAAAGCCAGGATAATAAAATACACAAAATACGTACAGTATCAAAAGGAGGTGCCACACAAGTACATACAACATGGAGTATCGTTCGTATAGCCTTGTGAGGTAGTCTGGGATCCAGATCCGTGTGCACCCTTGGCTGAACTCGTACTCTGTTTAGTAGGATGTTTGATCCCTTTTACTCAATGTCATGTAGCGCCCTCTTTTTAGCGAAGCCCCGTGTAACAGGATATGTGACCCTTAGCGTAGAGCCTTTTTCTGAACAAAGCCGTGTGGTCACTATCTCCTCGTAGTGGAAGCCCCGGGTTGGAGTCCCGCCGAACTAGTATTTCCACTTTTTTTGTGGGGAAGGGGAATATGAAAATCAAGCTATAAGACCGATGACACAAGATAACTCGACCAAAGGGTCGAAACGCCAAAATGGGAGGAATGACTCCGAGTAAAAGAACGCTCGATGAGGAAAGCGAAGGCGGCGTCGTCTTGTCCTTTCTTCCCCCCCCCCGGTAAGCAGGTACGTACCTTCCATGTATCGCGCAGAAGGCTCAGCATTCATTCCCAGTACTCGCCAGCTTGCGTCGAATTTTGCCAACTTGCGATCTCGCACTTTCGGCAACGGAACAAACACACACACAGAAAACAAAGTGTGCAAAACAAACAAAACAACAGCCGAGATTCAAACTCCGGCGCATCCGTCAGCAAAGATGACATCAGTCAGTACTAGCAGTAGTAGTAGTAGTTAGCTGTTGTTGCTATTGGTGTTGTTGCTGTCGGTGGTGTTGGTGCTGATGGGGGTGGTGGTGGTGTTGTTGTTGTTGGAGTTACTGTTAATATGGTAGTAGTTGCAGTAGTAGTCACTACCACCGCTGACTCACAGTAAAAAACGGGTCCCCAATTTAGACACAAGTACGAGCAGGATACAAGCGCTCTGCGTTATAAGAAATACTTTGGGCTAAGCAATCGATCGGCAGCTAGCCCCCATTGCTCGGTATAGGTATTACCTGCACATTTGACATCGTCGAGGACACAGGTTCGAATCTCCCTCCGAACGTTTCTTTCATAGAAACGCTTGCGCCAGCGTCCCTAAAACTTACCATGTGTCTCTGGATCTGAACCTTCAGGTAGAAAACCGAAGCGGGTATGCCAGCGTATGGCCGTATTATGACGCCCTAAAGATCCCGCCATTGAGAGGGGGGAGAGTGTTGCAAATATTGAAGATTACCCTAGGCTGAGGGCTAAGGGATCGATTTATTACCCATATATACAGGTAATACCTTCACATTTGACAAACATGTCATAAAATACTGCATGATTCCACGTCGTCTGAAGTCACTAGATTCTTCAGCCGCAGAAGGTTTTTCTGGTATACATGGAGGGTATTTTTAAGTAGTACTACTAGTCTTTTTCGTTTGCCTCCCGACAATGTGCAGGGCATTACTCACTTATTATGATGAACACACTGACGCATTTCGTCGAATACCGCCAATCAAATCCAATATGTTATCCTTCCCTACATTAAATAGAATACGCACTACTGCCTGACTATGTTTCTTGCCATCCGCTGGCGTGTAGCATGATGAGTTACAGCGTTAATCGCTGATGAGCACTAAAAAAAAAGGGAATGACGGGGACTTAACGAACCGTTTGCACAAAGTATAACTCTCTACCTACTTTCGGCTTGAGCTCCATCTACGATTGGAATAAGCGGCGCGTATTGTCAGATAGCAAAATCACTACTTACTGCAGGTGACATAATTAAGACTTGAACACATGACAACATTGTACCATTACTAATGCAGTCCCCATCGGGTTGATGATTACCCTGAGCTGAGTAGTTGGTCGGTCTTTTACCCCTTTAGCTCAGAAATTGGTAACACCATCACAATTGACGTCGCAGAGTTCACGGGTTCTAATTTTACTCCGAAAGTTTTTTCATCGAAACTCTCGCGAGTGTCTCCCTGGAAACGTATATCCCTGGATCTCCAGGTTTTAGAACGAAGCGGGTAGGTCTGCGTACGGCCGCACGCGGAACCGACGCCCCCAAATATCCCGCCGTTCAGAGGGGGGGAAAGTGTCATAATAAGGATCACCCTGGGCTGGGTATGATATCAATATATATGATGAGGTGCTCGTAAACTATGCAGACAAGATTATTATTGTGTTCGGTTTGATTTGGGTGTTCTGAATAACGTATTTCATTCTTCTTGTTGGCGGACGAACCAAGGGAATAAGACATGCCATACATGCGCTTCCCGAATGAATTCGGGCTCCATCTCTCCGGGAGGTACTCAACTTACACCTTATATAACAGTATATATCCAGTGAAGATGTAGTTGGAGTCCTGCCGTGAGGAGCAATATCGGACGAAAGAAACAACAGAAATTAGGGGTGTATATCAACCTGTGTGGAGCCTCTATATTATCTCATACCAGGTACGTCACAATCGGCATGTTATTTTTCAGGGCTGGCCGGTAAGTTGGCTGAGTATTTTTGTGTAATCACCAACTAAAGCACAAAACAGATATTAGTACCGTAGCACAAGTACGTAAGTGTTTCTTTTGCTGATAATATGTCGAGTTATAGTTGCGCCCGGCAGTTTGTGGGGAGTGTGCCGCGTCTCCGTATCTGACTATTAGTAGTGCATTCGTTGCTCGATTTGTGTGTGTGTTTATGCATTAAGTATCTGGTCTATCTACTGTAAGTCGGCTACAAGAAAGAGTACAGTAGTTTAGTAGTTAGTTGGATCACTTTTTCACCACCCAAGCACAGACAGACAGTGCTGCTGCTGTATCAACTACAGTATACTGCATGTAGCCGTGAAGTACTCTGGTTAGTGATTATAGTAAGCAAATTCACAGCTCTATGGATACATGTAGGGCTGTCAGTTGGAAGGAATCCGAGCTGCCCTCTTGTCTTCGAGAAGCAAGCGGCGTATTTTTGGGAGAGTGTGAGATTGTTCAGAAGCGTCCCGACTGACTCCGTTTCGCGTTGAGGGCGTAACAACACATCATCTCTGTTTGTCTGACATGCCCACATCGGACCGGAAGCCGGTCGATGTCGGACGGGAATAGGTAAAATGGACACACGATGCGTTGTCGGAGATGACGAAACGAATCATAGCGATAACCGCAATACAACGAACGACTACACACATAGTTTAACGACAGCAGTGGTAGGTGTTTTATGTGCTCGCTGGATATACTACTCGTATCTATGGATGTGTGGAGAGTGGCGGGAGGGGGGCGGGGGCATGGGCGCGCCTTTTACCGTTCGCTGCTGTATGCGGTTATTTAGTGGTAGTAGTAGCACGTCCTTCGTGACGCCCTCCCCCGCTGCACTCAAGATGGATGCGATCCTACCAGACTCGCACGTTAACACCAGGATCAAGAGATATATCCTGGTGAGTGTGATAGTACCAAAGCTGAAATGTGCAGGAGAAGGATAGGAATGGAACGCGAGACTCGCCAAAACATTTGGAAACAATACGGATTCTAGCAGCTAAAAAAAGATCCTAAGATGCTCAAGTACGACTGGTAACATTCAAGGGCAGAACTGGGAATGCACCCACTCGAGACAACTATTAATAGAGACACGTATGTATGAGGAAGTTCAAATGACAAGATAACGTAGGGATCATGCCCAAAAAGAGGCTACCAGCCACACACAGCAGTTGATAGAGCTGTATGGGAGAATGTAACGAAAGGGCGAGCTGGGAGAATGTAACGAAAGGGCGAGCTGGAATAAGGTAGGATAGCGTAGTTGAGAAACATATGGAAACGTATATAGGGGGGAAACCAAGTGAAGGTGGTGTCCGCCGGGAAGTTTGGAAAATACAAGGCAGGAACATAATGTAGGATAAAAAGAAGGAAAAGCGCTGCGAAACAGTGCGGAATCGGAAAAACACTAAGAGATAAACGGGGGATTGAGGGAAGGAATAGGAATGAAAACGTGTTTGCACGGCCCAATGGGCTTCGCGAAAACGCTGAAACTGCGCTTCCTTGTAGGCGACCTAGACCTGCCAAAAAGAAGGAAGAGGTGTTATACCAGTAGCCGGGAGAAGGATGACATAGGTGCACATATGTGCCCGTGTGGCAAAGCAATAGAGAGGATGACTCACACTGTAGGAGAATGTTAAATATACAAGGAGGTATTGGATGTGTTAGAAGAATACACCAATGTGACATGGAGGAGGTTGACACTCTAGATAGCACCGAAAAAACGTTCGCTATTCTGTAAGATAGATGGTGGCAACAGGCGGCCAAACAGGAAAGGGGTAAGATTAGCAAAAAGTTTTTATGGAATAGGTGGGAACAACATAAACATGATGTTCGTGAAACGAAGAACAAACTCGCCCAAGAAGAACAGGGCAATATCGTGATTTTAGAGCCGATGATAGACATTTCCAATATTACACTTGAATTGTACTTTATCGACGTCGACGTTGGATCTTCATGGACTTTCCATTTTTTTCAAATCTGAATTTTCGATCAAAAAACGGCTAAAAAGCTGTTTTGGGCATTACCGTTTGTCGGCGCCGACTACTTTGAGACTCAACGACTTGTCTCCCCGAATTTTGACCCGATTTTTTGTTTCTTTTGTTATGACTGCACGATGACCACGATCACTTGTTGTGGTCAGACAGAAAATATTTATTCAAAAATAATCGTTCCAAAATCACGAAAAACTGCCAATATCGGCTTGTTCTTCGTCTTGAAGTGATCGCCCAATTGTTTCAGGTGTCTCTTTTAATATTTGGAGCAGGAACGGTACTCCGTCTCGAAAGGGATGCGTGGTCAATGGTCAAAGGACTGGGGCAAGCAACGAAGCAGTACGCCCCCCCCCCCGCCCCCTCGCCGCACTTGAATTCGTGGTGTGGTAGTGATAGCTCGTTTTTTACGCCCGACATCATCCGCACAGTCCGATTTGACAGGCTGCAGGCGATAAAGAAGGGCCACCACATCCCCTCTCATTTTTAACCCACGTATAGTATTGCTGTTGCTGTTCATCGCCACGTTACAATGCAGTCCGTGGGCGCAGGACAGCCAAACAGTAACCTGGTGAATAAGTTCCTCGTCAGCCTCCACGAGTTCAGCATACACAATTTTTTACATGCACAGGGGCGTGCCTTCACCTCGAGCGTGGAGCTCCTCCTGCTGTTGTTGAGAAGACCCAAATACCTGGACAAGCAAACGCCTCGATGTCCAGTATGCCCTTCTTGGTTCAACGAAAAACAGTCTCCCCACACTGCTGCTGCTGAGCTGGCGACTTCTTTGCGTGGTGTCTGCTTGTCTCCGCAGGCCACGACGACCTGGATATGTGTCGGCCCACAGTGCTATTATTGTTGCCGTGCCGCTCACACTTCTCAATAAGAAGATTACATTCATCACATTCATCCATTTGACTGATCAATTATTCTCGCGAAACCCATATTTATCCCGCCGCTCCGAAGTACAGTAGTAGTAGTAGCCCGAAGAAATTGTATTAATCACCGTTTACCTGGTATATGTGTTGCTTTACTTTTTTGGCTGACGTTGCCCTGCGGGCTACGAGTACGTGCCAGGTGTACTAGGCGCGAGTGTGAGAATAAAAAAAGCGAAGCTGCGAGATCGAAAAAATACTTCAAAATAGCGATGTTTGTAAAAGCCTGGTGGTGTGGTAATTCGATCGAGCGTTCTACAGGGTGCATTGAGTATTATTGGGTGTGTAGAGAAATAGGTTTCCAGAGTGGTCTACGAATCATTACAGAGGATTGAATTAAAGGCATCGAATCCGCTACCAGCGAAGTATCTCATCAAGGCGACCGCTCGCTGTAGCTACGGTATGCCCCTGCAGGTGCTACTGCAGTAGGGTCAGGACAAGTCCATCAACCCAGGCTGGGTGCTCGGAATCGTCCTGCTCAACTCTTGATGCACGTGCGGTGACTGAAAAGTGTGCTACCCTATCCCATTTGGGGGGTCGTTGTGAAGTTATCACGCGATATAGGGGCAAACCACCGATCGGTTACCCAGGGTAATCCTTATAATAATCTGATCGATTCCCCCTACGGTATATACGCTGGTAGCTCAGTAGTAGGTAATACCCTTACATTCGGCGTCGCCGACAGGACCACGGATTCGAATCTCACTTAGAACAATTATTTTATAGAAACGATTGCGCGTGCAAAACGAAGTGGGTCGGTCAGCGCACGGCCGTATCAGGTATACGGTATCGACGTCGCGAAGATCCTGTCGTTTAGAGGGGGGGCGCTGTTGTAAGGATTACCGTTCAGTTGGGCTGGGTATTCGATCATTTTTGCCCATATAACGCGGTAGGTTATATGTCACATTCTAAAGAGACCACGTATTTCTTACTGCATTTCTGTCTATAATTCTAATGCTGGGCTTACTGCATAATACCTGGTACAACAAGGTACTCTTGCTGCTGTGTCCATCATTTTTATAAGTAGTACCTCTGTGGCGTAGCTTTGTGTGGACAGAACTTGTATCTCTCTATTAATAGAATTGAAGAATCGGCACGGACACACTGACTGGTTGTTTGTGCTGTGTTTGTGCTGTCCGGGATCGATTTTCACACACTTGACATCTGCAGAAGCGGACGATCGTGGGCTATCTCGTGAAACTTGTTTCGTTGCACAAGTTGTCTCGAGTTGATCACCGTCGGAGTGCTGCAAGGGTCTTGGTGATGTTCTGGGAGCAGCAATATTTCGTATGTATCTTGGCTTCGTTTTCTGTGAATGCACACGGCCTACGGCATGTAACAGACAAACTTGCTTCCTTTTTCTATCTACTGGTACTTGCCGACGAGACGAGTACCCACAGAATTTGAGTCTGTCCACACTTGTCCACAACACAGATGCTGTGTACGTGAGCCTTGATGTTCTCCATCTAGATACGCTTCATTCCTTCTCGCCTTTCCTCTGGATGGTTTCAACAGGTCAGCAGATATTTCTCCGCAGCGATGGGTTCAGTTTGCCTGTGATAACGCCACGAGCACTTAGCGTGCGTAAGCAGCTGGCTCGACCGGGTAAAGTCAATAATGTGTTTACTACGTGCAGGTGGAAGAACGTGCACATGGAAGATCATCACCGGGTTCGCAGATGTGCGCATCGCATCTTCTCTTGCACCTACCTGATACGTGAAAATAAAAATTAAAACCAGTAGTTTCTCAAACAGAACTTTTTTAATTACGCTCGTGAATCCTCGTTGGGGGCAACGCGCAGAAGCGGTCTTCGTCGCTCCCTGCTCCTGCAGCTCCCCGGAACATATAACCCACGAACTTCTATACATTATGGCTCAAACGCACTCCGCTTCCAGAAGCTGTGCACCGCCCGCAGTGTCGAATGTAGTTTACTGGGACAGCATGCTACATCGTTTGCGTAACAATCAAGACGCGTGACCAAACGTTGACTGCCAGAATGCCCAACACAAGAACACAACCATCCTCGTAATATAAACGGAGTAAAAACGCCACCTACGAGTCGTGGCAGAATGTATCCCTGAAGCATATTGAGAGAGGGCATATGCTGCACTCATCGTACGCCATAAGGTTTAATCTGAGCTGTATGTTTCGGACCGCCCGCACTCAACATGCGCCATCATTGTGGCCAGGATTGCAGCCCGCCAGATACATTTTGTCTCGGGCGCATACAACTCGCACTCCCTACTGAATTTCCGGATTGCGTTCGTCTCCTTCGGATGCTTGAAAGTCCCAAGAAAGATACCTGGAAGTCGGGTGCACTACAGTTAAACCACCTTCCACCTTTGTGATGTTGCCAACGTGCTTATGGTGGTATTTCTATACTGCCATATCATGCCCCCTGGCAAACGCGCGAAAATCTCGATGGCATACACCACCGCACAACCACCCTCTGCCGCCCCCTGATCTGGAGCAGCTTGATGTTCTGCATACTGTCCGCGTATATTCAAGATCATCGGCGATCCAACAAGCAAAGCCGTTGCCACGAGTGGCGCTTGCGGGGCCTCGACTGTCGACGGAAGCGCGGCAGTTGGTCTTGACGGATGCACCTTTCGCGCAAACAGCCTTTGCGGTTCCCTGGTGTTGATGTGGCCGTGATGCCTGCTTCACCACCCGTGAGACGTCGAATGCGAGAAGGGCGTGCCAATTAGCCCAAATACCGAAAACAAAATAGCGGAACTGTACAGGCCCTCACTCGAGCACCCGAAACTTTGAAAGACGAAAACGAGCTGGATTTCACTTGCTGTTTTCACAGTAAGCCTCGAGGTGGCGGGCCTTGTTGCTCAAACTGGGAACAACGATGTTCTTTACCGCTTCCATATGCGCGACGATACCGTGCTCCTTCAAATTTTCCCCAGTAACCTCCGGTACGTGTGAATAAAGCGATACATGTCCCGTTCCAAAGTTATGTCTTCATTGTCTTGGCGCCCACCCTGCTGGCAAAGGGGCTATTCCACTACCGCGAAGGTTTATGGCCGAGGGTTGCCTCCACCACCACGATTTTTCTGCACGGAATTTTGAAAAATCAATATTCGCCATTCCCAAAACATGCGAACTACTACAGATGCCGTGGAAAAGTAGGGTACTGCATCGCATGGAAATCTCTGGGCGCATGTACCCTCCGGCCAACGGCCGTGGCAGGGGAGACAAGAGTAATGGCACATTTAAGTCGGCACCCAGTATGGTAGAACCTGCACCCATATCGCCGGTACTGCTGAAGAATAAACGACACGACCTGCCGTCCCCTACCTACTGCTTTGATACTGCACGAGAGGGCACAACGGTAGGCTCGAGGCTCACAGAGGTGGTGTGTAGCGTTAGTCGCCACGAAAAAGTAGGTAGAGGACGGGTACGATCAAACTGCTAATTCAATTATAAAGCTCGATTCAACGTGCGCAGAGAGGTCGAAGAAAGAAGTGCCGGTAGCGAATTGTGCCAGTGTTGCTTACCTGAACCGAGGTTTCCTCTCTATCTTTTTAATGAAAAACACCAGTGTTCGCGTTCACACCAATGGGCCTAT
>JBBMHQ010091663.1:0-10657 GCA_037834295.1 Postelsia palmaeformis | reverse complement strand
TTGTTGCGCATTTCGGGCACCTGAAACGTCATCGTCACCTTGGCCAAGCCAAGTAATTGAGGTGTGACGTTGTCGTGGGCACTGCGAAGGCAACCACATCGGTTCCACGCGTACCTGTGCGGCGACTCGAGAAACGCCTTGCTCATGGAATGGTCCCCACGCACATTGTTTTGCACACCCCGAACAGAAAGCACAAGGTACAATACTCTTACTCCGTGATGTATATTAATAGGTGTTTGAGAGCGGACGCAGCAGTAGATCCCTGATCTGTGCCAGGTGCCAGGTGTGATCAAAAACTAACGATGCCGGGTTGGAGCTATGCACCCTGCATGACCTACAGCAGGATAAGTTTCCCACAGTAGTTGGATCTGTACAACGACAGTTGTTGCACCGATCCTGCGCAACACCTCGGAACGACAGGCTAAATACAAGTATAATCTAAATGACCCACGGTACAGAGGAGCACGATCCGTGTCCGATTTTGGAAGATTGCGAACTAACGTATCGTAGTGTACTGTGGTTGTACACTCGCACTTATATGTTTCCGCTCACGACCCGGAGAATCATCGCATCACACATACAGGCTGAATTCAACGTGAGCGCCAAGATCAGCGTCGAGACCTTCGACCTTTCCACAGCGGTTAACGCCACCGAGAGCAACGCGCAGGTAAGACCATTTCGCCTGTGCTGTGGGAAATTTGCCCCGGTCTGTGCACGGTCGAAACCACTACAGTAGGTACGGCGTATCGTGTTGGAAAGGATTGTCGGTGTTCTGCGCATACGCACACCCCCCCACTGTGTGCAGGACACCGACAGTGCTAATACTGTAGCGCAGGAAGGACCCGTTGCTTTGTGTTCATTCGAGCCCTTGACTGAGATTTACGGTATAGTTTTTGGTGAATAGGGTTGTTAATAGTCGGCGTGAGGGCGCGACAGTAGCATTCGAAGTGGCACATATGTCTCATACCACTACACGTACCATCTCTAGGAAACATGTGCACAATGATGGCCTTGATATGCACCTCCTGGCGCGACACTCACCCCGTGAATATCGAGCGACGAATACAACCCGATACGAATGCGCCCCGTCATCATTGCGGTCTAGAGTGAAGGGCGTTCCTACCGCTGTATGCACTGAATGCCTACTGTGTACGAGGCTGGTCGAACAACGCTTTTCAGCCTGGATGGACAGGGCAGGCTCCAATATAATACTCCGAGTAACAGGTAACTCCGGAGTCGAAGAATGTCCCAGGGGAAATATAACAAGGATCATGCGCGCGGTTAGCGTAAAGCAACTCGTACACCCCAAACGAAGAAAGTGGAACCAGACTCCGTACATAAGTTATGTTACCATGTACGTTACAACAGAAACCGAGTAGTACGTGAACCGCGTACCAAAAAAAAGAAACAGAACAAATACAAAGAAGAAATAAATGGATAAATGAAGAAAGTGCCAAGAAATGCAACAACAAAAAAACAAGAGAAGACGCAAAAGGATAAGACATACAATCGCAGACTCGCCAGCGTGGCGTGGGAGGGAGTGGTGAACCAAAAACAGAAGCCAATATCAAGAAGGGTTATTTTTGTGGCTAAGGATACGCACGCGTACGAAAGATGCAACCTCGAAAAAAAGAAAACCGAAAGAAATGCAAACGAACGGCAGGCACTACTGTATGGGCACAAGAAAAGCGTCAAAATCTGGACGGTTCAACGCTCACTACTTGCGGCAAAGCAGAGGCACGCATCGTGACGATGATGGTCATACTCAGACGTCCGTAGTTTGGGCAGGACGCGTGCTCCCCTCCACCCGCATTGGTGACGCCAATGGCTCGTGTGGCGGTTGCAAATATCCTATTTCGCACTCTCGCTCTACTTGTCCCACTTTTTTCAGATGCAGCCTTCCGCCCCACCCTCGACCCGTCGGAGCCACCGGCCGACCTTCTGTGCCGCCTTCGGTCACCCTTCCGACTTGATGCAGGACTTCTTTTGACCTTCCCCAAAGAGCCCCCTCAACTTGTTGTCCTCCTCCCTGGAGTAGGCCCTTATCCCCGACTATCTCCCAAGACTAAAACCCTTTCGACAAGCTCTCCTCTCCTGTACGTGCCACGCAACTGCAAGCAATAGCCTCGGTCTGCGCACCTTCACGTCAACGCTCTCGGGGTCTGCTTTTACAAGCGCGTCGGCGTAGGATAGGATGCGGTTTTCGTACTTGCGTCTCCGCTTGTCGTATACCTCGTACCAGGTAGGGTTTACTGTCTACTCGAAGTTGACTACGAAGCGCAGCAGCACTCGTGTACTGCACTTCATGATTGGACGGGATCGATCGTCGTCCTCGGCCGTTGATACCTGGCTTGATGTGAAGTACGCGTATGGACCTGTCGTATCTGTGGTGCAGTAGGCAGCGACGCTATTCCTATGCTCTCTCTTCGAATTGGACGTACGATGTATTGCGCGAGGAGTGTGATGGCACGCTACATTACAGAGTAGAAGCTGGTTCAAGCTGGACGTCCATGACACACAAAGTCTTCCCGTTCCAACGTCCACGCACTTTTTTTAGTCGGAAAACTGGAAATTTAAACAGATCTCGCCTAAATGTAGGGACGCCGATCGCCCAGTTGCTCCACTGGTAGGTTTGCGGGTCTCTTGTGAATATCCTGTGGAAAACCCGCGTAAGCCTCGTGGAGATCTCATTGAGAGCGACCTTGGAAGTTCCACGGGAGTCCCTTAGAAGTCCCATGGAAAACCCATGGAAGCCCCATGTAAGTCCCTTGGAAGTCCTATGAACATCCTCTAGGAGTCCCATGGGAGTCCCATGAAAGTCGCATGGGATTCCCATGAAAGAACCATGGAAGCTCCAAGGAAGAATATCAAGTCACATGGGGGCATCATGGAGACTTTTACAATCCCATGAACGTTGCATCTGAGTCTCATGAAAGCTTTTACGGCAGTATCATGAGTGTGTCATCAGTGTACAATAATTATTCGGTGGAAATCCCACGGGTATACTAATATCGCATGGTGTCTCATGGGAACCAAGGAAGCGTCTTGTGTCCCACAAGGGTCTCATTCTTCCTTTAAATACACTCTTCTGGGATTCCCACGGGAACACCATTAATTATGATCACATTCCCATGCAAGTCCTACCATTGTCTCATGGGCACCATGCAAGTGCCATGGAAGTGCCTTGGAAGTCCTGTAGAAGACACGGAAAACACCATGAGAACCGCATGTGAGTCCCATGTCAGTCTCATGTAGTTCCCATGGGAATACTACCTAGTCCAACGGGAGCACGATGGGTGTCCTATGAAAATCTCATGGAAATCTCATAGATATACGTACAGCACTATAATCGCACAGAACCTCACATGAACCATGTGGCTCCATCAGAGTTCCATGAAAGTCCCATTAAAGCCCCACCGCAACACCATTGTTCCATAGAAGTCCCATGGAAGTCCCATGCAAGCACAGTGGAAGTCGCATCGAAGTGCCATCGAAGCATCATGAAAATTATACCAGGTATATAAAATTAATGTACGTGTCATGGGCACTGTTGAGTCCCATAGGAAGTCGCATGGGGCTAATACGATCCCACGGAAATTTCACGGAAGCACCATGGAAGTTCCATGCGGGTTTTATGCAAGCACTAGAAGATAGTCCGATGGTAGTGCGATGGACGCATCACGGAAATCCCATGTGAGTTCCATAGTTGTCCCAAGAGAATAATATCAGGCCCTCTGAGAACATCATGAAGGCCCCATGGAAGCAAGCCAGGAGCCTCATAGGGACAGAATGCATCGGAAGCATTGCAAGGATATTTGATGCGATCTCTTGCTAAGTACCCGTAGAACACGATCCGTAGCACGCGCGATCTAAGCGTTACACGCAGTCTGCAGGTGTCCGCTTCGCCAAAGTTCTTGATGCCACAGCTTCTCGTTTAGATCATGGTTATAGAAAACTCCGAAACGGGATTCCATGGACACCCCATGGATATCCATGGACACCCCATGGATATCCCATGAAAATCTTATGTAAGCCCAACGGCGATCCCACGGGAACACTGCAGTCTCATGGACACCTTAGTCCCACGGAAGCGCCACGGAAGTCGCAGAGGAATGCCATATATAGCAGTCTATTCAAAGTCCCTCGGGAGTTCCATTGAAATCCCATGGAAGTCCCATGGAATTCCTGGTGTATTCTGTCTCTCTACCGTCGATCATTTCATAAAAATATTGGACTGGATAAGGCCTCCTGCGCCGGGCAGGAGATCTCGTCTGGTATTTCCCCCCGCTCTGGGTTGACTGTAGCGTATCACGCACTCTGCGCGGGGTCAATACCTGAAAATGGTCTGGGTATACAAGCATGAGAATACTAATCCTATTGCCGGGTGGGTGGATTGGTCTCAAGGAATGTTGCGCCCAACTCTACTCCCGAGGTTTCGGGAGCGGAAATAAGAACTGACCTCGTTGCGATACTAATTCCGAGACATTCCGATTTCATCGACGGTTCCATCATCTGTGCCAAATTTTGAGCCCGTCGATTGGATCGCCATTTTACTACTGTATTCTGTCTCTCAACCGTGGATCACTTAATGTAAGTATTGGATTGGATGAGGCCTCCTGCGCCGACCTGTGGTCCCGCCCATACTTTGTTGCGCCTCTTCACAGTAGATTGTATTGTACTTGACCACTGGTCAGGGGCAGAGTTGTCTAACCCCAACTTGTTCAACATTGACTCAGTCATTTCTTGCACCCGCCGCATACTCATTTTCGAACACTGGAGACAGTGAGAGCTCGCTAGCGTCCATCCTCCCACTCAAATGGCCCACATTGCGGAGTGGTTCGGCGGCTCTGCCATCCGCAGATCGCTCTGAAGGTTCGCCGCCATACGGGCTGCGGAGAGGGAGAGACGGCCCCGGCCCCCTTCTGCCGTGACAACGGGGAAGAGGCACCCGGTGGTTACGTTTCCTCCAATTCGTCGAGTAGCAGAGATGTGTACCATAACCGACCGAAAAACGCAAATCCCCAGGCAGTCCCGGTCTGCTAACACTGCCACTGCCCCGCTATAGAGACCCGAAGCAGCTTACTCAACTGAGGGTTGAACACCCAGTGCTCAGGCGCCTAGGATGTGCGATTCCATCGTACACGAAATATCGTAACCAACCCCTACGCATCGAATAGAAGGCCAAAGAATACAAGGCTACAACATCGCGTCAGAGAAATACGCTGCGCCAGAGAGCCGACCACCTATGCACGCTGGCTACCTCTGCGCGGTGCGACCGCATGTCGCTTGGCAGATATATGAGTGTGTGCTTCATCATCGGCGCGGTCCTATTGATCTGAACCCCAACCTGCTTCTGTTTCTCAGATACGAAGGTACGATACGAATCTACCGGATTCGAGTAAGGACTCCCTACCCGGCAGGCGGGATCCCATTTTTCTCCTGTTCCGTTTTTTTTCGTCGACCTTTTCAGCTTGGAAAACAAATATTTTCACATAGACTCGGCCGCGTACCGTCTAGCGCACGAAGACCCCTTTAGGCACATATCGTCGCCCCCATAGCCCACGCGGGGGTAAGATATTTCATGCAACATCTTGATAGTGCATTTTCCTGGAGGGTAAAGAAAGGGGAGAAATAAAAAATACATCGTCAGGAATAGCTGGTAGCCGACCGCGGGACCCGGCCGGAACACAAACGCGTCAAATTCGTCAGCGTGGTTCCGGTTGAAAGAAAACACCAAAGGGAAAGAGGACCGCGAACTCCGGTGAGCGTTCGAAAACGTTCGAAACACGGCTAACTGTGTGCATGGTACAGTGAGATGGATGCACGTCATTCGCCGAAACATGGGTAATCGTCACCCCATAGTACGAAAGTCTAACTCTTACGCTATCATCCCCCAGCAAGGGTACCACCAAATCTTGAGGCCACCATCCGAACTGCACCGCTAAAGGCACCCTTCCGCAGCCACTCGAGTCGCCTCGACCGACCTTACTGTGGCGAGCCGCACCAAGGGAACCAATAGGCCTTAGACTCAGGAAAACGGGTAACCGCGCGGGCCTTGAACTCCGCCAGATGTTGCGCAATGTTTCCTGCCATGGTTGGGGGTGGCAAGCAAAACCCGAAGACCGGGACTATGGTACCCGGAACGATCGAAACGTCGCGCGCCAGCACGTCGGGCCTCCCCGTAAATGGGGATCGCAGCACCGATGCCGTGCATGCCACCGGGTCTACTCTCAAAGGGCCTATATCGTACCAGACCACTTGAACCGATGCCGGCGCTTATGCGTATGGTGGCTTTTCGTGACGGCCGCGAGATGGCCTCCATGACCTCGTCCTCCGCCGTCGGGGTCCACTTCGACGGCCACCTCAAGCCGTACTCGACTTGCAGCTCGAACAACTGCACCGGAAACGCGCGAGTCTCACGGTTCTTAGCGCGTCCACGCTCAAAAAAACACTCACTACTGACGGGTTGTCCACGTCTATGAGCACTTATCTCGCCGCAGCTCGTCCGGGTTGTCCCGTGCAGAACCGTCGAAGGAGATGGCAGAGATATAGAGGCCATGCCTCTCCTTCTGGTTGATATGATTCGACAACCAGTCTGGCGGGAACACCCCCGGGGAAGGTGCCCGAGGTCGTGTTCACGACACCACCCCATGCGACGGATGACGCATCCGACGACCCTTTCGTCAGGACTGCCGCGAAGTGTCGCGCACACTGCCACGGCTCCTCTTGCGAGGGATCGAGGGAGCCGACAAATTCCGCCACTGCTTGAATTCGCCCAAAAATATCAGTCCTGGATTCTCAAGTAAGGTCGACAATACACAAATCTGACTTCTCTAGAGGTCAGCGAGCCCCGCAAACATCGCGTGCGTCCACAGCGATACCGGCCGAATAGCCACCATCATGCTCATGCCCTTGCTCCCATGGAATTCCCACGGAAATCCTATCGTAGCGCTAGTCCCATGATGAACACTCTTGAATCCCCATGATAAGGCATCTAGTTCTATCGAAGCACAGTAGACTTCCCATGGGCGTGCTATGGAAGCCCATTGGGAGTCCCATGGAAGTCCTGTGAAATCACCATGAAACTCTCATGGGCCTCCCATTGTACCATTAATTTCGCATGAAAGTCGCATGCGAGTACCGTGAGAGAGCCATGGATACAACACTCCATGGGAGCACCATGGAAGCAACATGGACGCCCCATAGTCGCTTACCTCCATGTAAGTCTCCTCGAATTCTCACGGGAGCATCATGGAGGCACCACTGCTCCGATGGGACCGCGGGAGCCCTGTGGAGGCACTGGGTCGCATGGGAGTTCATGAGAATCTCATGGAAGCCACGGAAGCCACGGAAGCCATGTGTCTCGCTTGGGTTCCGATGGAAGCACCGAAGTTCCATGAAATCACACAGAAGTCTCATGGGGATACTATAGTGTCATGGTGCTTTCATGGTGCTTTTGGGCTCCCATGGCTATCCGATGGGACTCCTATGAGACTTCTATCGTTTTCTCCTGGGGCTTCCGTGGACCGATCATGGGACTTCAATGGTACTCTCATGGGATTTCCGTGGGAATTCTTTGGGATTATAATGGCGCTCTCATGAGACTTCCATGGCGCTTCGATGAGGCTACCGTGGGACTTTCATTGGGGTTCCATTGGACTACAGTACCATGGTACTACTATGGGATGCTCATGAGCTGCCTCACTCATCAGTCTAAATTGACGCTCCCATGGTGTTTCCACGGTACTTTCATGGGACTTCCGTCCATAGTAGCACTGCCATGGAAATCCCATGGGGCTCTCGCAAAATACAACGAATGTGAATAATCTCGACTATCGGCCGCGCCCTTCGGCCAAGGCATATACATGATCTAATCATAAACCCTGCGATTTCTTGCCGACCATCTCAACAACGCAACCGAATCACAGTTATATTTCCTTGACTCCCGCGTTCATTGGCTTGCTCGTTCGTTCACTTACATTTTCAACATAATCCGGGCATTGAGCACGCCACGTTCGCGGGGTATCAACCACACTCAGCAAGACCCTCCTCGAGACGAACGATGCTAGGGAGGACAATGGTTGTCCGTAGACATCCTTATTGAAACGTAGCTTGTCGCATGCATAAGACAGCGGCGAGGCGCAGATATCGTCAGACGTTCCACAGAGCAAAGTCACTCCGTATGTTGGTGTCTCGCCGGTTGCGTCTTGCCGTCACATCTGTGGTAGAAGTAGTCGACCGGTTGCGTTGGGTGCACTCGCCTTGACACGTGGGGGCACTGGGCTCCTCGCGGATGCGATTGTCTCTTTGGCCCCGACCATTGCTTCACCGGCGAGCATCCTTGGCAATGATCGAACGAGGCTTTCGAACGCTAAGAAGTCACTGCTGGCCACAGAGAGAGAGAGAGAGAGAGAGAGAGATAAATGAAGGAATGAGAGAGTGTTGCCAAAATTCAATGCGCCTGATGACGTTCCTACGGTATCGCTATTGCTACAGTAGTAGATTTTCAAAAGCTTTGGCGTATCTGGTGCAGCGCAAGGAATAGGTACGGCCATGACGTACGCGCACAAGCTATGGAATGATAGTACTGCACTCTACTGTAGTACGTTGTCATGCTTTCACAGCTAAGTGGTCGCTTTCTCTCCGGTTAAACTCACCAGCCTACTATTACCGGGGGACGATAGTTAATAGGACCAAATTATGTTGGTAAAAATATATAAATATATAGTTTTTTGTGTGTACCGTTGGTCCTATTAACTATGGCCCTCCGTAATACGGGCACCCATAGTAAAAAGGACAAAATCTTGTTGGTAGAAATAAGAAATGTATACACGTTTTTTGTGTGTACCGTAGGTCCTATTTACTATGGTGCCCCGTATCGGGGTAATTTTGAAGTACACATTTCTGGTGCCACCATAAATGCGGTAAGTTAACTGAGCTGCAAATACGACGGCATCACGCTTACGCTCAGGAGGTTAACTTTTACAAGGACGACCGAGATGTTCTGCAAACGCCGACGGCGACAAACAACGAAGTCAACATCGACTTCTCGTGGCTTCAAGAGGACAAGCTCATAACTGACCGCCGGTACCATATACCCAGGTTGGCAAAGAGTCGAACTGAAAATACACTCGGGGCTTGACCATGCAATTGAACGAGTAGCGGGGGATAAAACTCCGTCGGGTTCTTAGGGCCTATCGAGCAAGCACCCTCGCCGTCGAATAGCCACGTTCTCATCGAGAGTGGATGAAAATACTTTTGCGAAAATAGGGCTGATGCTAGCGTTATCGCGATGTTTTTCTGGGTGAGATGGCCTCCATGTATAATAAGAATACCTGAGAGACGGGACTACCGTCGCAGAAAAGCGCGCGTCTTTGGTATACCGTGAGGGCGGGATTTGCAGCTGTTCATCCCGCCCAAGATACTAATCCGGTCTCAGATTTTACTCGTATATCTTCCTCGTTTTTTTCTTGTCAATTTACATTTGAAGGGTACGGGGCCTGGGTGATACGGAGCAGGGTAGGTCATTGCGACAAAGGAGATATAACGTGTTATGATGTTAGGCGATTCCCGCTTGGAAGTTGCATACTCTATATGCTGGTACCAACCCAACCCTAGGAGCTTAGGCGTTTTTGCAGGGCCTTTTCAAGCCGTCGTTTGTGTAATCGGCATTTTGTTTGCCACTACCGTAGCGTGGTCGCTATCGCGAAGTGAAACGGGACCGTAAAGGATGTACTTGAAGCAGACACCGTCGAAACCAGCAACATAACACGGAGCCCTTCGAAGTATATTTCGCACGCCGCAGAAAATGAGCACATCGTTTATCACTCTATCACGACTGTCCCCCAAGCGCTGCAACTCCGCCATTCTGTGTTTCTCGGGCTTGACACGCTCGTCCACTGACGACACTAGCCACTGCGGTCGATCCAGCGACAGGTGTGCTCTGGTTCATCTAACAAGGTGTACTCACCTGTTTTCTTGCTCGTGCAGAGCTCTTCATACGCGGGGCTGGATCGGCTATATGCGGCCACACTCGGACTGGGTCGAACAGGCTTTCGTCGATCTCGAAGCTGAAGCGGGCATGTGCGGCATCGAGTGTGCGCATGATGTGCAGCCTCACTTCACCAGGACCGAGCAGGTTATGGTCGATCGAGTAGCTGAGGGCGACACCAGTCTCTGGGATGGTCACACTCCGCTGCTGCTGCTGCTACCCAGCCCCGATCAGGTGAGCAAGGAGTATATATCTTGAGAGCGTGCAGATCTGTGCTCCCAAACTCGCCTGGTTCTACCTGCTTTACCAGCTGAACAGCATGTGACCGCTCACGTGTTCCTCATATCGAATGCGCCCGATAGAGTTGCGCACGACCAATTGAAGAGAATGACCTTGTCAAGAACGACCCGGTGAAACGAATACAACTACCGTATGCACCACATGACCCACTGCGTCCTGAGTACCGCGGTTTCTCGACAACCAGTGAAATGGCGGCAGCAGGACGGTTGTGTCAACCATGGCCCTCTCTCTTGCGTTTGGGTGGCGCCACCTCCACGCCAATGGCAGGTGATGCACGAGGAACCGATACACATGAGCAAGGCTATGGTCGTTGTGGACCCTGTTTGGCCAGTGGCACTAGAGACCAAGCTTATCACGATGAGGTTT